>CM034157.1:214832676-214990698 GCA_019776745.2 Taxus chinensis
TCTACAAACAAGATGGATTTCCCATTGATTTATGATTCAAAGGTATTGAATGAAGTTTGGAGAGGGTTCTCTCAAGTCGAATAAGTTGTGCCTCTTTCTTGTACAAAATCTCATCCATAGTAACTTGTATTTTTTATCTTTCATGCAAAAGGAGAAGTTCAAAATTGTGTTTTTGTATGAGATCATCTTTTAAAGGGCATGCCATATATCAAAATCTAGAAGGCACACATAAGTGAAATCCTGCTTGGAATGCAATCACTGTATAGAAAATTTTGAAAAACTAACAAAATTTTCAAAGGACCAATGTTGTGTTGATAAAGTTCTTCTCCAAGGTTGTGAATGCATCTACTCAGTCTATAAAAGGGTAGTCAATTTCAGAAAGGATCAAGAGAGTCTCAACAAAGTGGAAGACTCGAATTGAAAGCAAAAAGTTCCTTATCTCAAACTATAATTGTGCACCCTATCATATTTTTGCAAGAGTACCTCACATGTGTGCAAGGTAATGGTAAAAGAAGTGTTGTGTTTGAGTTGAAGGATTTTTCTTGGTAGGTGAGATGTTGTTGATAGTCATATTCTCATATTAAGTCCTTCATAATTGAAGTGGAAGGTAGAGAGGCCATGTTTGTATTTTCTTACACCTTGTCAAAGGGTGGTCAATTTCTCAAAAGAAGAGGAAGGGTTAGAAGTTCAAATAAGAGGTTATATTCATTTTGAAATGAAAGATGGAGAATTCAAAGTGTTAAGGTAAGTTAATATATGTTCTAAAGATATGGAACTTGAAGAATCTGTCTTGTCTTTCATTGAAGAGCTTGAAGTCAAGGATATAGGGATAAGTTAGAGAGTCAGTAGGATGAGCATATAAAGTGTCTCAATAATGGAAAATGAGGAGAGAGGGAAGATAGATGGTGTGTTGAAAAAAAGGTCAATTATCAGAGTTAAAACAACGAATGTGGTGCAAGTAAGAAAGAAAAATTATGAACTATGAAAGGCATTGAAAAACAAATATCATAGATATAGTTTATGTTGTTGATGAGACTGTATTAGGATCAGTTGCATGAATTCGTGACTGTGTATAAGAATGCAAAACCAGTGAAATGAGTAAACTGTGAATTGGTGAATAAACTGTAACCAAGAAAAGTGACCATGATCTATTGAAGGAGCAACAAAGTTACTAAATGATCAATTAATTTTGGTAGGTGTCTAAGTAGGTGCTTCTTATTCAATGAGCTGAGTGGGTGCTCAGTCTTCATCAAGTAGTGCTTGGTAGTGCATGAAGTTGGTGCTTTAGTGATTAAGTGGGTGTTTAATCAATTGTAAATCAGTGCATTAGAATTGGTGTTCTAAATAAAAGGGCTGGTTTCAAGAGGGTTTTATCCCTTCTTGGGTTTCCCACTATAAACATTGTGTCATGTTTATTTGCATGTTGTTTGAAGTTCATTTTGAGCTCATAATCTAACTGTTTAACCAAATTAAGTGAATTTGAAAGCAAAGACTTTAATTGTGTTAATCATTGATTCACCCCCACTCTCAATGCTTGTGATATCTAACATATTGATCCTATACTTAGAACTGATTGGGTTGCCCCAATGTTAAAGGATTTCTCAGATGGAGAGAACGAACTTGATGAATCATTTGAATAAAAACATTGGAAGTGGGTTGTTGAGTGCTTCTTGAAGAGTAAGTTTGAAGTTGTTTTATTTGACAAAATATTTCCTTGCTCCTAGATTGACCCTGAATCCATCAAGATCCTATACTTTTGGGAGGGTGATTTTTATAGGGAGTATGCCAATTCGACATTTGGTGCTGGTGTAATGGAAGGGAAGAGGTTGATGATGGGTGGAACAAGGTGAGATCCTAAGGAGACAAATGTAAGCACTCTGTTCCGTTCTTTGGCAGAATCAAAGGAGAAGGTACAAAGGGTATATAGATCTTGTGTTCCCTTGATTATATTTTTTTCTTTTGTAGTTTCGTTGCAATTGTGCAGTGTTTATGCAGTGGTTGTGTCACGTTTTGGTGGTTGGTTTTCTACTTTTTCAGCAATTTTTCTGGTTTGATCTATGTGTGTTCGTTTCTGTACTTACTACTTCATCTGGGTGTTTATACCCCTCTTTTGTTTGTTCCAGGGTAGGATCCCTGCCAAAAACCTTTTATCCTTCATAAAAAATTAAAAAATAGAACTCTTAAATTGTGTAATCAAAGTTTTATTTCTAAAAATTAATCATCACATGTCTTACGTATATATAAATTGTTTTAATGTGTGCGTGTGTAATTTAAAATAAGTTAACTTATATATTTTCAAAAATGTTCAATATTTATCACACAAACTATACTATATTGAAATATTTATCTAACATATAATTCATGCATGAGTGAGTGAGTGAGTGAGTGAGTGAGTGTGTGTGTGTGTGTGTGTGTGTGTGTGTGTGTGTGTGTGTGTGTACACACGCATGGTTCAAACCAAAACCATGGATCATATAGTCACCCTACTACACAAAAAGGTTATAATTATTTATATATTTAGACACATGATAGATCTATATATTATATGTTTACATTTTTTATATTAGATTTTTGTATGCTATATAATATTTTGTATGATATGTGTGTGAGAGAGAAAGAGTGATTTTGACTATCTAATTTTTATTTTATATATCATCATATCAACCATGTCAAGTGGAATTTGAACTCATGTACTTTCCTAAAGCTCCTTTTGGTTCTTTTAAAAAAATCAAAATTAATTCCTCATACCTACCATTTGGAAATACCTTGAAAATCTTCACCAAAACTTATATATATGCTTAGATTATGTGCACACAAAGATATTGTTAGAGATTATATAGAATATATTCTCCTAAACCATAGCTATTTATACTTCTTGGCCATTCATATACATTTCTCATTTTGAATAAATGAAGAAGAGGAATTTTATATGAATCCACAATACTCATTCGGTGTCATCTTAGGAAAATTTTATATACTAGCAATCACACATGAGGTGTGTGATGTTAACATTGAAATGGAAATATTGTTGAGCAGAAAAGGAAATTGAAATAGAGAACAAAGCACCGTGTTTCGATCGAATTTGAAAATGAGAAATAAAGGCAAACCAGGTGGGTAGAATGAATTATCGTAAACAGTGTGGACAATAAACCTAGTAGCATCATTTACAAGATAAGTTTGAAGCCATAAATTTACAGATAGCGTGGCTTTCTAGTTGATGTAGAGAAAAATATAATGTTGCAATTGATCCATAATCAGCCTATCATGAGTCAATATGGTTGGTTGCTGTTGAAAATAACTCGTCATTCAACTTGCTTAATGTGCAAGCTCATAAGTTCGTTTCCTGAGTGCAGTTGCCATGACCCACTCAAATGGATACACCCGCTTAGAGGATTATGTTTGTGAACTTCACGCCACCTCTACCGTAACTGTCGTCGTTGCCACATTCCTCACTACTCCAACTTGAGCATCTTATTCGTTTCTCTTTTTGCAATATGTGCATGCTCGACTTTGAGGTAGTTTTAGGATATTAAAAAACCAGATGCTTAGAGTTTTCCATTAAACATGCCTCAGATGTGATAGTTCTCATGTAATTTGCATTGTTTCTCTCTCTCCTTTCTCTTTCCCTAAACTAATATTTTTTGTAGGTTTATCGCCCCTTTCACCATCTAGAAAATCATGAGATTTAAGGGCATGGGAACCCTAAAGCGCCCATGCAAACCATTAATGCATTTACAATGTAGACACTTGATGTAATCATTGCCCCTAAAAAAATGCATGGAGAATTTTTTTCAAAGAAATGACTAAATGACGAAGACGATGCCCTATCAAAAATCTTCAAAAATTTAAATCCTAACCCAACAGAGGCATTGTCTTCGTTAGTCACTCTTGAAAAGAACTCGTCGTTCAACTAGCCTAATCCGCAAGCTCCTTATTTCGTTCCTAGAGTGAAATCTTCAGGACCCATTCAAATGCTTAAACCCGCTCAAAGGACTATGTGTCGACTTCATGCCGCCGTCATTCTTCTTTGTTTCTCTTTCCATAATATGTGTATGCTTGGGTTTGAGGATGTTGTACGATATTATCAATATTTTCTTAATACAACAATTTTAATGTAGGAAAATCAGATTTTTAAGAGTTTAGACACATTTTAGATTTTTTTTAAGGTAATTTGATATATATATATTCCTTAGATTGATAACATCACAATTGAAAAGATGTGATAGGAATTGTATAGCTTCAAAAGTATCGTATATGTTTTTTTTTCTCCATGTTTTTAACAGCAAAATACAAGTTGAATGGGAAAACCAGACCCATGTCAAACAAACCCAAAAAATTAAATTACCTGAGCAGTGTCACATCCAAGGCATGTTTAATGGTGATCTCCAACCATGTGATTTCTAAAAATCCCAAATCTGACTCAAACCTGAGCACACACAATTGCGGAAAGATTAACGGAGAAGAAGGTGTTTGAGGTGGATCAACGACGTTGATCGAGAGGCGTTGGTGAGCGGCGGAAGCAACCTACCATTAATAGATCAGTGGAGGGTGATAATGATGTGAGTTTTGAAGGTGAGGGAGTGCAGAAGGAGGCTCATGTTCTTTATGACGTGCTCCCCCTCTGACCCATCAATGTTCTGCACACTTAACACCAATGTGGGCCTCTACTAAACAACCCACAAAAATCTTAACAAGATTTGCCTTCATCTTTGCAAATGTATTTAGATCCTCTACCCACTTTTTAAATTCCTCTTCAGACGTGCTTGGCACCCAGTTGTAAACTTCCATTATCTCAACATCAAAACCACCACACTCTTCAACTGTTGCCCTCACTTCAATTACATTTGGAAAATACCATGGAAGATTGAATGAGTCACTTAAATCTAAACTAATAATGTAACACCCCGAATGATGACTGCTGCCTAAGCCTTATAATGAGAATGATCCCAGTGGACCATATTAGTAGTGCTTTTAGAACTAATTTGAGATCCTCTACTTTCTCCACCATACATAGCCTCCATGGATTCAGATGTATTATTTCATGCCCTTCCAACTTAACATCTTGCAATGTTTTTACTGCTGCTTTGTTCAGAGACCTATTATAAAAGTGTTTTGTTTTGACTCCAAACATTAAATATATATACACTAAGGTGAAAATTAAAAAGAGTTATGATTAATGAGCTGAAAAATGAATATACAAGCAAAGGTAGTCTCAAATTTAATATTTGAGATGTTGCGTGAGAGGAAGGCTTTCGGACTCGATTATATTTCCATAGTAATAATCGCAGGAATTGGAAAGCAATTGCAGATGCATTTTTCTAACGCATGCAAATACAACCAACATGTACCAAACATGTGAATGGGCTGCCCACCAACCTGATTCGAATGTAAAACTTTGTTCCGGAGAAGAATAACGCCACTGATATCCCCGTGAGGATGGTACAGATACCAAACCCCCACCCAACTCACATTTGCTTGAATATAAAAAATTATAGTCATGGCTACTATGACTGAGCTATAAAGCCCAAGATAATACCAGTTGACAAAAGTTTGGATTTTCCTCATTCCCTTTTCCTTTTCCTTTGAAACTGATCTTCTCCGAAACCCCGATGAAATGAAGCTTATTCCCCCAACCCAACAATTGTTAAATAAATGTAGAGAATTGTGTATTGCGATGTGGAAGGACCATTGTAAACCTTTAACTAGGGGTTTCATTCAGGTGGCCTTAACGAACTTATAATCATCGTAAGCATTAGAATAAGTATTGCCTCAAACAACACACTCAATTAACATGATTCAAACAAAATATTTTCACACCCATATTGCAGCAAGGTGTAGTGTGCTGCCCTCGGGACAAAGGAAATCACACCAAAAGGTAGACTAAAACATTTAGGTAAATTTTTTTCGAAGTGAACAATAAATACTAATTCTTTTCCTAACTGATTATATTTACTAAAAATTATTTTATATTAATTTGATTTACCCAAATTAATTAATTACTTTCCTAATTTCTAACTTAATTATTTATTTCTACTACATGTTTGCTAGGGTCTCAAATAGCAAGTCTACATACCCTTTTATTTTATTCACCCCCCTTTTTATTTAATTAACCCCCACACACCCTTCTTTTATTTTATTTCTAATTCCCATCAAATTCCCATGACTTAGAATTTGTGTAGGATTTAATTTGGGCCCTAGGATCAATCTAATCTTGGCTCTTGATCTTCATGCTTTCCCTAAACTTTCCCTAATCCATCTTGATCATTTCTTTCTTTTCCTTTCTCTTCCATTTGGTTTCATTTCATTTTCTTTCATGTGTAGGTTGTGGAGGAGCTATGGAGTTTAGAATTCATTGATTTTTTTGATGAATAATATAATAATTATTATTATTTTTGTATGCTTCCCTACCAGAGATCATCTCTGGTTGGCTATGTTTTTAAGCTTTTTTATTGTATCTACATGTTTTATATATAGCAGATATATACATATCTCTGGTTGTGGTGTGTGTGTATGTACACACACACACACACACACACACACATAAAATACTGAAAAACCAAATTTTTTGAGAACGAAGGAAACAGGTTTTAATGCCATGGGATATATATATATATATATATATATATATATACATATATATATAAATAGTGTGTGTGTGTGTGTGTGTGTGTGTGTTTACTGTACACACACACACACACACATATATATATAATATAAAATACTGAAATCCGCAGAATTTTATTGAGAATGTGAAATGTGAAAACCACAGGTTTAAATGGAGTCCGTGGTTTGCATAGGAGAATGTTGGCGGAAATTTGGACAGGGGAATGGGTTTGTTGTGGACATGGTGAGGATGTAGGGGTCTTGGATTTATGGTCGATAAAGTGTTTCTATGTGAGTAGGATAGGGGTCAGGTTTGTGGATATGGATATCAGGAGTTTGGGGGGATGGCGGCATGGAGGATGGAGCGGTGGGGTTTACCGCAGATTTGAGGGAGGGCTCAACCCCTCCCCATAATGCATTTTGTTTTCTTTATTTTAAAATCAAACAAAATACCTCATCAAAATTATTGGTTTAATTACAATTTGTCTTATTTTTTTATTAATAAATATTATTTATTATATATACTATATATATATATATATCAATTTACACATTAATAAAATATATATATTTTAGTATATATAGTGTAAATATATATACTATATAATATATATAAGATATATATAGCTATGTATGAATATATACATAGTTATATTATAATACTATTGCTATATTATACATATTTTAAATAATAATTATATATGGACATACTATGTTTAAAATCTATTACAATTTAGTAAAATGATGGATTAAGTTGTTGTGTAGTATGGAGTACTCAATCATCTTTTTCAATATAATTAGATTGTAAAATTTTTTTACTCATTTGTATAAATAAATGGAATGTAAGCTTTGTATTTTACAATAATAAGAGAGAGACTTGAGAAACAAATTTTAAACATAGTGAGGAAGGAGGTATCAAATCACACTTGATTCACTAATAAAACCATTTTGTTAAGTTAACAAGGAAAAGAGAGTAAAACTGATTTTATTCCATTCACTAATGTTGCAAGGAATTTACAAGAAGAAATGTATTTCAAGAATGGTAATTATTATCCATTCAATATTAAACCTTAAGTTCCATATTACAACTAAGTTTCCTTTCTAAATGCAATATGCCAAATAAATTCTAAATATTTCTACAAAGAAGTAGATCCCACTAAATATCACATTTTCTCCTTAATTCATTTACCATACTACAAGAAATAAAAAGTAGCATTGTTAATTTTTTTTGCAACAACATAACATACTAGCAATCACTCTTTTATTTTGTATTTCAAAGGAATGTTTCAACCAAAAAAATAAGATCTTTAGCAAGGAAGGACTCTTCAGCCAAAATACTTGCATTACTTTACAAAGTTTCAAGATTTTTTTTACAACATTTCTTCATACAAGAATGGTTTACATTACAATGAAGCTTAAGCTCTCACAATTACGACATATTTTCAAAATACTTAAGATACATAAGGAACAAAATTACAAGGCTTCTTTCCAAAGATTGACAGGAAGGTTACACATACAAATGTGAACACTAATTTACAAGTAATCCCAATCACCAAAATGGAAAACTTTACAAGAGCAAAGAAAACTTCCAACATAGCCATATCAATAAGATTACAATGAGAGTAATGTTCACAAAAATTGGAGAAAACAATGATAAACCATGATGTCAGGAAACTCCAACAATTTTCCAAAATTGATCTCCAACTTTGAGTGCTTTTCCAAGAAACTAACACATAGAGAAATGTTTGTTTTACCACCCAGTCTATAAGCATCATTAAATGCATTTAAAAAGGTTGGATGACATGCTATCCTCCCCCAAGCCCATGGGAGAGAGAGAGAGCTTCCACAAATGTACGCAATATTTAGGGAGACATAAAAAACAAACACAATCACATACAAGACAAAACCATACATTAAAGAAATACAACATTTACCAACCAAAATAAAAGAGGAGAAAACCATATTCATCCTCAACAATGATGAAAAGTAGATGAGACATCCAAAATGTTCAAAAGAGTGTGGTCTAACCATAGGATGCACACTTACAAGATTCTTCAAAAACCTCCTTATCCATCCAAGACAACAATCCCTCCTTATTACTCCACCCATTCTCCTAAAATCTTCCTTGGGAGGATTTTCAAACCCATTGGGTTTCCTCTCCAAGGATGGGGAAGGGGGTTCAAACCATATGAACCACCTTACCTTACTCAAACCATATGAGGGGAGAGAAAAATAACCAACGTGGCTTTCCCATGAATCCATGAGGTTTAAGAGGGAAAATCCCTTGCTCTTCCCCCATAAAAATCCAAAACCCATCAAGCCATATGATCGATGGAGAAAATAAAAAATAACATACCCAAAACAAACCATACAACACATGCAACAAAATACAAAATTTCAACCATAAGAAATTACTAATATTTAACATGCAAAATAACATAACATGAGATCAAAGATCCTACCTCCACAAGCTCTCCAAATCTCTAAGCTTTTCCCAATCCCTTGTCCAAGCAAAAATCTAACCTTCCCAAAAGTCTCCAAGCACCAAGCGAAATAAAAGCCAAAAAAAAAGTTCTCTTTCTCCCCCATGAGGGAGTATTTGAAGAAAAGAAAACAATTACCTCACTAATGAGGGGGTGACATGTGTCACCCCTCTCTTCCCTCCAAGTCAAGTACTCCCAAAATAAAAATAAGAAAAGATAAACTCACATTTAAACATCCTTCTCCTGAATTTTCCAAAAAGAAAATGAGACAAGTTTGTGCAAATTTTTTAACAACACACATTCTAATCCATCTTACATGGATGGTGAAAAAAGAGAGGCTAAATGGGAGGGAATCTCCCTCCATGCCTTGAAATTAAGCCCCCATACCTAATAGGTAGGGTCCAAGGGATTGTTTTCATGCTAAGTGAACTCCCAAAACTAAAAGGGGTCACTTAAAATCCCATAAATAGCCCGATTTCGGGTTTGACACATTTGTGCACAAGTGTAGAGGATGTGGGGCCCACTCAAGGGTGACTCATGTGACCCTAATTATCCTCTCTAATTAACACACACTTACCCAAATGTAAAACTTAATGCAAGTGGGGACCATTAAGTCCCCCAAACCTAGTTTACTTAACAAAACTAAAAAAACTAATCACAATTAATTTTACATGACATACAACATTACAAATAAGGGTCATTCTCATGGTGCCCAAATAATACAACCAAACAATAAGGCCTCATACAATTAACATGGTTAGGACTTAGCCCTATGGGCCGCTTGTTCACAATTTGTTTTTTCACCCTTAATCTCACATTCACCTGTGTCCTAACACCTACACACTGAATGGACACATTAAATGCATCTATCCAGTATAAGTGTAACTAAAACTACTAAATAAACGTTCAAGCGTAAACATGTAAATCTATTCCATCACAACATCAACATGGAATCCTAAATGAGAAATATGCACACTTTCACACATTTCATCATGTGTTAGCCATTGATATACATATAAATGACATACATCCATGATATTATGTGTTCTAATCAATAATCGAATAATCCACATCATCAAGATGTGCGACTAAACTTTGTATCCATCATATATTAATTACATGCAAATAACATAGCAATATGTTAGTATCCACAACATCTATTAAAATGTGTCAATATACTAATCAAAACTAAATTGGCGCTACGCACCCAAATCACCATACATGTCCATGAAGATCAAATATCGTAACATAATGTCCAAAATATATCAAATCATATCGATGAATAAATAAGTCAGCATATAACCGAGGCTATAAAATGTGGGCACTACACGAGGTCTTCATCACGCTCCACAATGTCGCCCCCGTGCTAATCCTAGATTCCTTCCCACCTTCCAATGCCTTGTTCAACTCATCATGGAACCCATGTTGTCCTTCATACATGACACAACTTATACCTCATGTTCAATGACAAAGAGGAGAGGCGTACACGGTGGTGAAGTAGAATTTCACGCAACAAAATAAATAGCCCAGATTTATCAAAGGTCGACAATACAGTGAATAAAGTCGACGGTCTTGATTTTCGATTAATGTCTAACTGTGTCAGAGGGGGTGCATGTTTTTAGGAGAGAAAACACCTTTTGGGCATAAATATTACATTCACATAAATACTAGTAATCACACTCAAGCGTGCAATGGAACGCCGAAGGTGATGCATCAAAGAAGTTAAATTAGAGGGAGTGAAATATCAAAGGACAATGAGGGGTGATCAAGAAGGGATTTGAGGGCAAATAGTTCAAGGGGAGATGAAAATCATAGGGGAACCAACGCAAAATTATTTTTTAATACGACTAGGAACATGTTAACATAACAACATTTTTATCAATTGTTTGATGGTATAAAGGGGGTGGGGTGTGTGGGTCATTGAGAAACCTACTATGGAGATATCTCAAAAATCAAGACATTGTTTACAAATATTTAATTACTTGTTATCATTACAAATCCAACAACTGGTATGATGCAGAAATGTTTGTGGATAGTTTCTTACTGCCCTATCTTTTTGGTGTATAAATTAGTGTCGACGTATCTACTTTTTCAATATTTATTTTTTCAAAAGAATAGAGGATTATGGAATTGTGGGTTTGTTTCATGATGAGTCATGCGTAAGGGGATAATCTTTGGGCGATTGAACCTGACATCCACATTCTCCTTAGATTTGGAGGATTTGTAGAGTCTCCTTCGCCACTACTTACAAGAAGGAAAGTTGCGTATATTTGAGTCCGAGAGGCTTCTTCCTTTTCCCATCATGACCTTCATCGCATTCTCGTCTTCGAACTTATCCTCTTTTTTGACAGACAATATAGCATAAAAAACAATAAGTGACGTCGTTGGATTTGTGGATGTCTACACACATGAATCGGTACTCCTGTGAGAAACATATACCTTTTTTTGCTTTTGTTTACAAGTTTTTTTGTTTCTCTTTCACACTTATGTTAGTAAAAACATAGCAATGTGATTGCAATAATCCTTAAAAGTTGCAAATCTAATAAAAATTAGGGATTTTAATTTGGCATCCCAATGCCCTACCTTCAATCGTTTAACTTTAAATTCTTCAACGTGTCCCTATCAACATCTTTGGTGCACCACCTAGATGCAATCGCTAGTTACAATGAATAATTATCCTTACATTTTTTATCATCATACATTGGAGTTGAACATGTATGCCGGTATGAAATCATATGTTGAGTGAGCATAAAACATCATTTTTTAATTGAAACATAATAATGAACTCAAGGTATATTTTTTTTCTTCAAAGGCTTTAGGGTGTGTACATCAACGTAAAGATCAATAAACTATAGCGGGTCCATTATTTGCAATATTTTAGAATAGAGGGGTGATGTTTGAACTTGCACAACACGACATTAGCATTATTTTAGAAAGCATTTGGAAATATTTTTTTTGTAGCCGAAGATGATGAATCCCTTATTTTTTTGGTCCAGAAAGAGCCCAGCTAAATGCCTAGGAAAGAATATCTGGAATGCTTTATGAATTAAATTCTAGAGCTCGGCGTGCACACAAAGGCTGTAGGCTGACACTGTTGAATGCACATTGATCAAATAGATGCGGACATGTGAATGGTATCAGGGATGAGATTTGAAGATCAAGGCCAACTGTCAATGATATTTTCAAGGACATCTACATAACGTTTAAATTTGACGGTCGTTTAGATGTTTTTCACGATTTTGGACGTAAAATACTTTCAAATATTTTATACAACCATCATGTGCGACTTGTATATTTAAAATGTGACCATCATTATATGTGTGTGTGTGTGTGTGTGTAATTTATATCAATATATATTAAACATAGTTAAATAAATATGGATTAGTTGTTTATAAATTTCATAAGTAATGTATAAATAACATTATTTTATATTTTTGATGGGCAACTTCAAAATTTACCATCTCCTAAAAATTGTTTGACAGATATAGGTTGTCGTCAAATTTAACCCCTACATCTACAAATTTTCAATGACCGCCATTTTTAATTTTTAATTTTTTGTGAAAGTTTAAAACTCTACCTAAATGGGGTTTTATAGAACATTGGTAGCGGGGATGATATTTAACAGCTGACGCCACCTGTCAAACCATTTTTTTATGACCTTAAAGGGTGTTAAACAACTCGTCCATCTTTGTCAAATTATTTTTCTTTATTAAATAATTTAAGAAATACATTATTATTTAGTTGTATTTATGAGGGCCAAGTATGTTTCAGGTATTATATGCTTGATATTAATATATTTCTAGAAAAATATGTTACTTTAATATCTAAGTAATGTTGCACTTATATTTATATTGAATGTGTTCATGGTGATAATGATGGTTTTGAAAAATTACTTCACGTCAAATAGGGACAGGAAGAGTAATTTGTAAAGTGTAAAATATGGTTGAAAAATGTAAAAACGTTCAGGACGGGCGTCAAATCTCAGTTCTGATTGGGAGAATCACTAATAAATATGAACTTAACGTAAAAATTTGTGAAAGTTAAAACTCTACCTAAATGGAGCTTGGTAGAATCATTAGGATCATGGATGAGATTTGACACTTGATCCCCCTGTCAAACAAATTTTTTATAATGTTAAATGGTGTTAAATAGCCCGTCCATCTCTGTAAAATATTTTTTCTTTATTAAATAATATAAAAAATACATTGCTTTTTAGTTGTATTTATGAGGGTCGGGTATGTTTTAGGTATTATATGCTTGATATAAATATTTTTTCAGTAAAATATGTTTTTTAGATATTTATGTAATGATGCACTTGTATTTATGTTGAATGTGTTCATGGTGATAATGATGGGTTTGTCAAATTCCTTCATGTTGAATAGGGACGGGTAGACTATTTTGCAAAGTTTAAAATATGGTTAAAACATGTAAAGAAATGTCTGAGATGGATGTTAAATCTCATCTCTGATTAGGAGAATCACTAATAAATATGAACTTAGCATTAAAAAAATTACGCACTATAAAATCATAAGAGAATCCAGCCCAATAAATATAACAAGCCGCTGGGTTTTTTTGTACTAATATTTATAATACAGACAATGCTTAAAAGAAATGACGGCTTCTGTGAATAAGTCCATGTCAACATGTGATGGGAGATTGCTATCAAAATTGTCAAATACGTTTTGAAATATAAAAAATGCCTAAGATTACGTTATAGATTTCTTCTACACACTCAGATTTCTGTGCATTGTCATTGTTGGCAAGGTGGACAACAATGTCATTTATAGAGCAAATTCAGTGTTCCTAGGTGCAATTGCAGCACCAAAAGAAATTTCAATTCTGATAAAAACCTTTCATAAACAACAATGTACCGTAAAATTTCTCATAGAATCTCATTTGAAGCAACACTCAATAAATACGTAAAGAAGAGATGATTTTATTATAGTATAAATAATATTTTAAAAAGAAAGTGTTTAAATTTTATAATTAATATTCCAAAGATACTTTGTAACCCAATAAAATAAACAAACATACTAATCATATAATGGAATGACTAATAAATGCCCATATTAAAAACAAATATTCTTTCCGAACTATATGAGCCCCCCACAAAATATCATTGAACAAATATTCTTCTCAATTCCCAAATAAGAATTGCAAGTGTGAATTAAACAACTCACGGGCCTTCTAGAAATCTGATTAGGCATACGTGTAAGGTTATAAACCCATTCAAAAATTCACTTAATACTACGCCTTCGGCATAATTACATTCACATAATGATGAAACTTATAGCCATGGAAAGGAACGTAGAAATCAACTATAAAATACACCAAACAAGCCCATTTTAAACTACTGAGTAGTGCTAGATTTTGACCTTCAATTTTACATGTCATGATAATATTATTTGATGGTCCAAAACATTATATGGATGTCATTTGACGTTCAAAATATAATATGCAAGTCAAATTTATTTTTATAATAACTATAAATATTGAATAACATTTTACATCCACAAAATTGAAAATATATTTATCGAAAGAATTAAAGAAACAAAAAGCAATAATTAAAAATTAAAGAAGGAATCCAAAATAATGAAAACCAGAGCTTTGTTTGAATTTTACTCCTCCAAGATAAGACGTGATGTTACATAACACTTTGATGTCTCATGTCCTTGCTTCTACAAGAGAGTTGTATAGATCCTAATGTATATGGGGGAATGTGCATGTTTTGGTGTTAATACCAGGGTATGTTAACTTTTACCTGGTGGAGTATATTGTTTTAGCAGCAACATTTGCTAACATGTACAATATAGATATGGACTACTAAATGAATGAATATCAAATCATTCTAATTTAAATCTCGAGTAGTTTAGCACCTAAAATTCTCACCTTCCTCGTTCACCTTGTACATGATAGAAAAATAGACGTTTTATGTAAATATTTTGTTTTATTGTTATTTTAAAGATACACCAATTCAATAAATTTAGAACATGATAATAATTACAATCAGACTTGTGCATGTGAACCTTTTATTTTAAAAGTGCATGTATTCCTTGAAATACTAAAATCATTAACACATACATCGTAAACACCTTTTATAATCTATTGTAGCACTGGTCAAATGGAACAATAGGTTCTAGTGCCTTGTGAGAGGTTGTGGCACTTAGTCTTTTTTCCAATCATGTCATGTAACAGTAGTACTGTTTCAAATAACACTTTGGTGATCTACTCTTCATAAAAAGTAGGGATAGTATATCTGAACTTCACCTTATCACTAAGTTAATTGTTTGGATAAAACATATTTGTTGGATTAAGTATCACTATGGTGTCAGTTGATTATGGTTTATTGATTGATGGTGCCCTTCGATGCTATTTGAAATAGAGTAAACGATTTATTGTCTATGTTTTCCTTTTTATTAACGTTCATAAATATTGTCATTTTTCAGAATAGTTAAGTTATGAATTTAATAATTTGCTTTGCGTTTGCCAGTAAATGCAACTTATGGTCAGTAGATTATAGGGGAAAGCTAGCTTATTCTTTGATGTCATCATTGGAACATAGGATCTTTAGGCACATCTAGATTAGGAGTTATGTCAGCCAGGGCAATTTTATGTCTTGAATCCTCGTCTTCTTAGAGTTTTTTGTCAGACATGGTCTTCTTAGACACGAGGACAAGCGAGGAGATATCATCCCACACGTACACCTCATACCTGGTACAATGTGCCACAAAATAATGAAGGGTCACCCTAACAAGAACGTAGGAATGTGGAGTAGGTTGGAAAGGATGTAGTCTCCGTAAAGCTAAGTGACACTCTCAAGGTCAAGAATAAATAAAGGTGTGAATAAAGGAAAAAGGAGTAGCTAGGAGCAGATGTCACCATTAGCATACATCCTAACATGTATTAGGTTGGGAGTAAGGTATTGAATATCTTACTCCAATGAAATATAGGTAGGGATGGCTTCCACCTTTGAGGAGGAATTCTAAAACTGGAATGGGTCAATGGTGGAACTGAGGAGATTTCTTGGCCGGCCACTAGCAATTCTTGAAGTAACTAGGTATACTTCACGTTAACGTTTTTGGTGAATGAGTATTTGTTATTTCAATCGTAGTGGAATCTTCCCTAGGATATGTATTTGCCCGGTCTAGTGGTGAAGAGGATCCGCTCTGGCACGTGTTTCCCCTAATGACACCTAATAGAATATGTAGGAGGAATATAATGTAAATAAGATAAAGATACCACCCCAGACGACATCTCAAAAGAGCTATCTTCAAACCCCTATATAGAATTCAAGGGAGGTATTGGGTCTAATGGTATATTAAATTGTGGTCACGTAGCTCTCACCCGGGTAAAAGTGATCGAGAGATGGAGGACAAAATTGGTAAAGAGAAAATGACAGGCTTGAAGGTTCTATTTGTTGCATTGAAGTAGGGAACCTAATGTTTGTAGTAGGTCTAATGAATGCACGAACATTGTACAAGTAGTTAGCATTCTGTCCCCAGATGAGGTGTGTCTAAACCCTTGGGCGACTCTTCACCCCCACCCACATCTTGACGAGAATATTTGGGTAGTTGATTAAATAAATATGACGACCCACTTGTTTGTCTCTATAACATAGGAAAAGTGCTTGCTATCAAATAATTATCACAGTAATGCTTCTAAAGAAATGGGCATCACTCTTGGGGATGACCTAATAGATGACGTATAATATAATGAAGTCGTCCTAGGGAAATGGTGTCTATACCCGGTAGAGATCCTATAGATGAAAGTAGAAAATTTTGAAGTGATAGTTTTGGGCATAGGGAGTATAGATAGAGATAGTCACCCTAGAAGTATCATGCAGATATGCTAAGAAACTCTTGGGTCCCTGGAAAGTGACCTACAGATATGGGGGAGTCTGGTCCTCAGGATATGACAGTAACCCTCTGCCCATGTCCCATGTCCCAAGGTTGTGATCACCCATCGCCACTATTATATTCTACAACAACGTCATATGATGCATGAGTGGTTCATAAGTCTATGGGCATTGTTAACAATTCAAGCAATGTGAATACCTATGGGCATGGACATATTAGGAGCTTTTATCAAAGTGATTCTTATGAGTGTATATCAAGTGGAGACATCTAATGCGAAATGTTAGGTTTCTATAAAGAGGAGTAACCACTATAGAAAGATCTTGTGTAAGAGGCATCATGAAGTACAGATGCTAGTCATGAGAAATTGGATAGGGGGATATCCATGCGAGTTCAAGAGAAACAATGGCGGCATGGTTATTGAGGGTTATGGACATCATAGGTAGTGGAATCAATAACTCCAAAGAGTCAAACTATAGACTATGCTTTTACATTGAGGGAACTTATCAGGAGTAGCATGGAAGAGATTGTGTTTGTGTAGCCCATAACATTACTAGAGAATGGGTAATAAGCTGAGTTTCTGTTGAATTTGAAATTTTTCAACAAATATGAGATTGTTGGAATTTTTTGCCCATTTTTTCTACGAAATCATTTTTGTAGGTGGTGGAGCCAACATTATGATTCAGGACTTTTTAATTTTAAAGTCAACTTGATTAGCGGATATTGACTTATATTTGGGTGTGAGCGCCAAAGACGTTAAAGCCTAATTGCCCGCATCATTGTTTATTGGATTGGGTGAAACAGTACCATCATTTGGAGACTTATGGCTGAAAGAAAGTGTTATTTTAAGGAGGAGAAAATTTATATAAGAAGATGTTTTCTCATTATAGATTGGCTTAATTAGAATTTGACAACCTAGCAGAAAAGCCAAGGGTTGTTGAAATTCCATAGTAGAGTATGAAGAGATTGATAACGATCGGTCAAAACCGTAGATGCCATGAAGACAAGGTGTTTATATTCAAGGAGATGGTTGTAAGGATGTAGAGAAAGTTTGGCAACTTGGTAAAGGATGAGTGTAGATTAACAGTGGAAGGATCGTACATGTTGGAGCATAATTCAATGTTGTATCAAATGTCTTTCGGTATGCCGAAGCCTTATAGAATAGGTGGAGGATGCAACACCCTTTGTGAATCTCAGTTTGAAGTTATGTGGTCATGCTTGCTCAAGGAGTTTTCATGGCCTTCGATCATGATAATATAATTCACCCTAAAGGGTTTTCCTAGGGTAAACATTGAGTGTTAATACAGTCGCCAGTGTATAAAGGTATGTCATTTTTCCATTTAGGATCTTTACTTTTTTAACGTGATAGTTACCTAAGTCTTCAGGGACGATGGGACACGGGTACGGAGCTCCATCGGGTGATCTGGGACGCCGAAAAAAAATTCCTTAATTTTGTGGAACATCCTTGGGGAACGACTTTATAGAGATAATACATAAAAATTCGCAATATTTCACATATTTTAACTTTTTTCAATGACATTTAGGCATTTAAATTGTCATTCACACACGAACAACACAGTGAAATACAGGATAACTTTTTTTTTTACTTGCTTGACACATAACATGACACAACATGTCATCACCAAGTATACAACTAACACTGTGAACAACTTGATACAAGGATGGCCATAGAGGCAGTACGAAAACGTTCACACATATCAAGGATAATTTACTTTTCTTTTTGACAAGACAACATAGAAGTACAATCACCAAACACACTTACGGTTAGGGCCAACCACAAGGAGATATTCTTGAGGGTTATTTATTTTAAAAGGACATCTTGCAATTCTAAGTTTATGTTTTCAAGGAGGCTCAAGATATGATTCGTATGATTCAACTTGCCAAGCCAAGTTTATTCCTTTGACACTGAGTAATTATATTTAAATCTTCTCTATTATGACATTTATTTGTTTAATTTGTTTATCAAGAAAAGAGAGTAACCAAATTCCACAAGGCCATCTGCTCACCACTAATGCTACTAAGATTCGTTCTTGCCCACAAGACAACATGGTTTTCAGTTCAACACACTTAAGAGAAGAGATATAAGGTGCCTTGAAAAAGGGTTAGAGGGAGAAGGTCGAGATGAAACATTTTTAGGACCTCATTAGTTATTGCCAGTATTTAATTGAAACTAGGGCTCTTAACCAGAATTATCAACAACCTTACTTAGGCTTCGCTAAAAGTATTAACAAGGAGTAAAAGAATTTACTTTCCAAATGGATGAGAGATAGTGATAGAGCTCTAAATAGATTGTATATATTGCTACATTTAATGATACAGAGCTCACGCCATTATATAGGATGAGAGGGAGGAAGCCGTGGAAGAAACGGTTATGAAACTGTTCATTAACAAATAACGAACAGATGTATTAGCATTATTTTAATATTGTGAACCTTATTATTATTGTGCAAATAATGAGTTGGTGACAACTCGTAGAGATCTCTTAGAGAGATTCTAGGTTTGTTGAGTGAGAATAGGTATTGGGAGAGATCAGTGGGATGCTGAGTGATTGGAGCTAAATATGAGTGGTTCAAGACTCCTAGAATCAAGGAGTGACATTCAACCTCTATATATGTAATGTTCCTTCATGGAAATATCCCGGAAGTTTTCAATATCAAAACTCCATTATTCTATTTCCGGTGTATTTTTTCTTATTAAATCTGGTTCAAGCTCTATATTTGGTATCAGAGCAGGTTTCTCTGATGGGAGAGATGGAAGATCTGCCACAATAATGGAAGGAACCAAATTTTCATGGATCCAGTTGTTCCAAAGCTCTCCCGCAGTATTTATACTTAGCTGTCAAGATAAATGGGGGACTGCTGAACAATGCCACGCACAGATTGCCATTCGTGCTCCTGATTGACAAGTCCAAATTTGCATGCATTATTACATGGTCTGCATGTTGATCTACTGCATTCAAATCTACACTCAGGCCCTTTGAGGAACGGCTGTATATTCGATGCTCTTCCCATGTCCAATCTGACTGTTCTTGCTAAGGACTCCATTCCAAAGTCTCTGTACAGGTCTATCGGAATCCCACTCATCTCAACACATTCTTTGCGTGCTATCCAATGACACGTTCTTCCACTCCTGTTATAAATCTGGCGAATAGCTCACAGCGTGAGCAAAGATCTGGTCTGAGTATAAGTCAAGTTGAGATCCCCACAAGCTGACCTGTAGTGAGTGCTCATCTACCTGTGGTTAAGGAAATGCCTACAATCTAGATAGTTCAAACTTGGATCACAGGTGTGGACTCATTGATTTTTACAATCTTGACATCCCATACTTTTCCAGGAGTGTCTTGGCATCATTTCATCAAAATGGGAGACGAAGATATGATTCTTGAGATACCATATCTCTAAGCCAAGACAAAGTGAAGTAGCCCCAAATCAGTCATGTCAGGATTTCTTCAGATCATTCTTTACATCATCTACAAGATTGTCAGAACTTCCTGTTCACGTGATCATCTACGTACAAAACCAGAATGACAATCTCTGTTCCTATTCTTGATATACAAATTTCATCTGAGAGGCTACGAGTGAATCCATGCTGCAATCTGTGATCATCAATTTTTATATACCATGCCCTAGGTGCTTGTTTAAGTCCATAAAGAGACTTTGATCAGATGACATACCTTATGTGGTTGATATTTCGTCTACAAACCCTTCAGGTTGGGCCATGTACACATTTCTTGTAATAATTAAGATCACCATTTAGAAAAGCACTCTTGACATCCATCTTGAAGTTATCCATCCATTTTGTGCTGCCAGTGTTATATTACAATCGTTGATGGTTTTGATCTTTGCAGTGGGTGCAAATGTCTCGTCATAGTCAATTCCTTCTTGTTCGAGCATAACCCTTTGTCAACAAGTCATGCTTTGATTTTTCGATTGAACCATCAAACCTTAGTATTTTGTGTCATTGAAAATGTCCATTTGCAGCCAATGGATTTCTTACCTGGAGTCAGATCAAAAGTTCCCACGTCCGATTCTGAATCAAAAAAAAAAAAAAGCATCAAATGAGTGCTTTTCGGTGTAATTGACACTCATTTTTTAAGGAAAAATGCAAATGTGTTCTGGCTTCGGGGGCTCCGCCCCTCGACCCCGCCCTGTATCGACAGGGAACGCGTATCGTCCTCGACTATACTTTCTGCTGAGTATAGTAGCAAAAGATGGAGGCTGGAGGCAACGGAGGAAGGAGGTTGATCAGCGACCTCTCGTCAGGCACCATCGACGAGGCCGCGGTATTGATTTGGTGGCCAAGTAGAGTTGTGTGTTTGTTCCATTGTGTGTTTTGTAATAAGAACAGATGTTACATTCCTGTTCAGAATTGTATTTCCTTTTATAACCTCCTGATGTAAATATGTGATAGTAGAAAGATAAAAGCACAAGAAAAAGCATGCATCATGTTTTTCTTGAAGAGGATGAACAGAGGTTCATGAGCAGGGGCTCGTACCTAGGACAGAGGTCCGTTATTGTCGAACAGGGGTTCGTATTTGTGTGAACAGAGGTTCAGCATACCAAGATCATGAGCATGCAGAGGCAGGCAAGCTGTAGAAGACGTGTGAATGTTTTTCTCTACATTGTTCACATTAGGGGAGTGTATGTGTGGAAATAATAATGTTAACAATAGGGGAGTGAATGTTAGCAATATTTTAATATTGTGAACATTATTATTATTGTGCAAATAATGAGTTGGTGACAACTCGTAGAGATCTCTTAGAGAGATTCTAGGTTTGTTGAGTGAGAATAGGTATTGGGAGAGATTTGTGGGATGCTGAGTGATTGTGTGGTTTCAAAATTGTTGACTCCTAGAATTAAGGAGATCTTATTACTCTATATATGTAATCATTTCACCTGTAGGGTATTTTACATCCCGGAAGTTTTCAATATGAAAACTCCATTATTCTATTTCCGGTGTATTTTTCTTATTAAATCTGGTTCAAGCTCTATACAATTATAGTCTTGCCCTTGATTACTTAAAGAATTTCTTGCTCTCAAGTTGGTGACCCCTACGTTACTTTATTTGAATACAACTTTTAATTTAACTTCCAGAAGTATTAAACAATCCCATGTTTGTTTACTTATGACATTTTATTACTAAGTCATATCAAGATTTAACGCAGAATTTATTCTCAAGGCAAAATTGAAGCAACACTCATTTATGAGAACAAAACAAGATTACATCATTTCTTAAGATACTGATACTCCACAAGACACTCAACCACAATAACCAAATTTTCTTATAATTTCCAATGATGGGCACACAATACAGGGTTTCCAAAGTTCAGATGACAAATCTACAATACATTATGCTAAGACATTAATCCTCTTCTAAACTTTCCACTAGACGTTAACAACAGTTGAACAACATACAAAGGTTTCGAGCAAAGGAACTTCTCAACTGAGGTTGATGACAACAGTCTACAATTCTATCCCTCATCTACACGCAAAATCCATCTGCAGCAAATTTTCTACAAGAGTCAGTTCACGAGAACTGAGCAAGATAAGGCTACACAAAACCACCATAACTATTATCTAACAATATCATGAAAAGAAGCACTTTATTACAAGAATTTGGGTCAAACCTTTAAACTCTATGAGCACATCAAGTTATAATAAAGTCTATAACATGTCAATCAAAGAAGGAGAAGACCTTGTACTTCAGTTAGGAGCAAATGCAATGAAAGTAACAATCATATGAGAATGGCCCTTGGCCCTATAAGGAGAAAAAAAACAATCTAGCAAAAACAGAATCCCCATCAAGTAAGTAATTAAACAATAATTACAAAATTGAGATTTGATACATATACCAGTCATCTAGAAATTTATCAAAGGTACCAAACGCATAGGCTAAAATAATATTTTTCCAAAAGAACAAGAGTTGATCGGCCCAAGAAGGGGGAAACACGGGTTTCAGAAATTAACACAAAAAGCCATGCATAATTGAGTTTCAAACCGGAAATCAAATAAAGTATACACACAGCATAAGTTTCGAAGCGAAGGCAAGGTATACTAGTTTTGACCATTAACTACAAGATTTTCCAATCATCCAAGAAGGGTCAAAGTCTTACAGGCTAGTAGCAAGCACGTGAGAGAAGAAGGGAGTTCCGTCAAACAAGAGTATACAATAATGTCATCAACAAATTTTTATAACACTAAAGATTTGCAAACCTCCACTACAGTACTAATGTTTGGTTAATTTAAAATAAATTGTCCACATCCCAAAACAACCATATTTTACGGCAACCCTTGGTAACACAGTCGACCGTCGCACAAAGATATAAACATAACTTCTAAGTGACATTATCTAAACAAAACCTTCCGCTATGAATCCATAAGACCATCAAATGAAAGCTGAGTTTTACCCGAAGGTTAATCACATTTAACGAAATTTCCATCACAAACTATTACGGTAATTACATGCATAAAAACTGACCAATATTAATTAATAGCGTTAACATTACAAGGGAGAAAATAATGCAAGTTAGGAAAAATAGAAGAGCACCATCAGCAATAATTCTGAGAGGGGGATTAGACCAAACTATTCTAGTGTCAATGAGGTACTGGATTCGCACAATGAAACCTCCAGCTTAGTTGATCCGAAAAGCTAGTTATGGTTCAAGTTGATAGGGATGGTCAAGGTACTTCTTGAGGATGGCCTTAAAAGCCTAAAAACAAGATGAAAGATAGTATAAGAGTCTAAACATGCGAGATGGCAAAACACATTGCACACAAAACTTTTCATTCTACCAGTTTTAATTCCAAAACTCTACGCTGGCTAGCCCACGCATTGCTCACACAATCCTACAACCTTTCTTTCTCGATGCCAAAAGGTTATCAAAGGGACTTGCGAAGGGGCTAACAAAAAACGTCAAGGACAAACTTGGGTGCTAGGAAGGGGGTTTCATAGTTATCGTAAACTTACTTCCATGATATTGAATATACTAGCTTGATCAACATAATGACTTGTAACTCAATCGTAGAGAAGAATTAATACATAAACAAACAGACGAAGTTCTATCATTCGAGTAATATAACATTTAGAGGAGAGGGCACACGCATCCTTTCGACCCACATACTATCAATGATAAAAGCTAAAACAAGAAGAAACAAGCAGAAAGGGAAATCTCCCATCATGACATCCAACTGAAAAATCAATGCAAGGAAAAGGTGGTTCGATTTCACAATAATTTTAAATATAGTAACAGTAGAAAAGTGTAGAAATATCTTTCCTTTTTCTCTAGATTCAACAGGTTTCATGGACACCGCCCGGAACACTCTCTTGCCTCTTCCATTGCTTTGGATGCCCTCCTGAAATCCCACACCCAACAAAACATGCCAGACTGTAGAGGAAGCCAGTGGAAGCTGGAAACATGGGAGGAGAAGAGGCATCCATCGCCAAAGTCACAGAGGAGAAGATAATGAAAGGAAGAGGGTTCGTTGCAGGAAACAGGAAGAAAAACTAAGCAGAGGGAAATAGAACAGCACCCAAACATACTTCCCTCCTTCAAGGGCCAGCAGTGCAAGAAAATGCCTTGACAGAAAGTTGAGCTTGTTTTCTATGGCCTCTCTACCCATGCAACCAGGTCAAAATGACAGACTGGAACAGATGCGGGCATCCATCCATGCATGCAGGGTAAGAAGATGAGGATTTCCAACAAAAAAAACCATAAGAGCCGAAGCAAAAGCTTGTAAGGTCTGATAATTCCAACAGAGACCTTTATGCCTGCCAACATAGTGACTCGTTGAAGAAGCTCATATAATTGCAAAGCAAAATGTGCTTCATGAATATTCTGATATGAAACAGATCCACCTCTATGAGGTTCTCTTCCATGAGTTACATCGTAAAACAAGTAAGGTCTCAATAGAGAATCCTTGTAATAAATTTCATCAGGTCTCCTGGTAACACACTCACTGTCACTTAATCGATTTTGATAAAAATATCTTGTAGGAGAATCCCGAATTTGAGGGTGCAGAGATACTGAACATAAAACAACAAAGCTGACAACCTGCTTGGTGGAGGCGCTCAGAAAAGACTTCTACTAGGTACTACAACCTGTCCTGCTGCCTAAGCTAACTTAGTGTTGCAGGCTGTTTGCTATGGATCCCCGACAAGAACACACCTCGTGGCACCCAATGAATGTGGAGGTAACACGTCTGCTTCACTAGCTTACGGCTCCATCTATAACCATCATGTCTAAACCATGGCTAGGCGTTTGCAAACTTCCATCACGTATTAGAACAAACAGAATCACGCAAACTCAGCCTCACTTGAAGAAAACTTGCCTCAAGACCGAGCTTCTTCCATGTTCTCACCTCCTGGAAGGTAGCGAAACAAAATGGCACAAAGGGCAAGGTGGTTGGGAGGAGACTAATGCCACTTTACCACGTTCTCCAACTACAACTGCGCCTTAATGGATAGTCGGACCAACAACTGATCAGATTTTGACTGTGGTCAAGGTGCAACCAGATTAAAAGATTTTTTTTAAAAATTGGGCAGAAATAGCCTGTACCACGACCAATTTTTTTGAAGAAAACAGGTCGACGCAATAATTTTGTGGGTTTTTCCTTGAATTCTTAGCATTTAGACCATCTAGTTGGCCATGTCAAAATTACTGAAAAAAAATCTGTTGTCCAGCATTTGATGGAGTTATCCACAGGCAAGAATTCGTGGAACATGTGAATAAAGGAAGAATTGGAATCCTCTAGCATGAGAAAATTGAGAAAAGAGTGTGTTGACAGGTATCAAAGAAAACCTTTCTGAAAACACCAGGCAATAACTTGGAGATCTCACGTTGTCCATAATGGAAGCAGGCAGGTACAAATATTTGCAAATCAGGATGTGTCTTTTTTTGGATACCATAAGCTTCATTAAACAATCCACCTTCCATTTGCCAGGGAGTTATGAAAATGCCTTCTAGCCCAGGTAGGCCTAAAGTTTGGGATTACAGACAGATTGCTAGATAAGATAGTTTGCTTGTTATTCAATTGATGAACATTGAAAATCATAAATGAAGTCACATACACAACATTAATTAGCTTTAGTTGAAAATTGCCTTGATTTTTGTATGGCATACTTCAATTCTGAATTAAGAAGAATCAACCTATAATTCAATCAAATGAAAATGTATTACAATATTAGAAATTGACTTTGAAAATTAGTACATTAAGTTTTTATGGATCTCTTACAGTAAAATTCATTTGAATTTAGGAAGGATGACACATTCTAATAATCAAGATTCAATTCAAGGAAGTGATTCATCAAAATAAACTTATAAATGATCATTAGTAACTGATCTGATTGTATGCATTCATATACATTTTTTCGAAAAAGTTGGGCATATGTATGAAATTTACATTTTTAAGTGAGGTTCTTTTTTCCTATATATTGTGAGTTACACTTTCCCCGTCGCCAGGGGCCCCTGAGCCCCTCCTTCAGCGAAAGATATTGGATAATAGGCCTTGTTTCGTACTAATCTGAAGGTAAGCTTCAACAAATGGTGGCGAAATTTTTTTTTTTGATTAATGATAGTTGCATACAGGCTCGAACTAAAAGTCCCGATAATGCTTCGGGAATGATGATGATTAATTAAATCTCATTCGATCGTCTCACAAAAGAAAAGGAGGGTCGTCTTTCGAGTTAAATTGTCTGATGTCTGGTGCTGTCGTAATAGCAATGTTTTCAATGCTACTTTAAGGTATGATGTAGATTTATTATTTATTACGAGAAGAATTCACTGACCACTCAATGGAGCCAAGACATTTTATTTTCATTTTATTATCCAATTATATTACGTTATATCGCGATCTAATACATTATATATATATATATAGAAAGGGGTCGTACATTGCGATATACATACTCAGGCACTATTCCACTTCATTGTATGATTTTATGTGTTTAGGTATTGTAATGCCTTATTTATATCTAGGGTAATTATATAGTTTGAATTTTATTACATAACATAACATTACTACATAGTAAAGTATCTAATACCCATGCTACCTAGATATCCCCATTTTAAAAAGAAAAACTTGTAAAGTATGGCATTCCAAACTAATGCCAAATATATGATTAGGGGCGGTGGAAACTCTACTACCAACTGTCCTCTTTATATTTTACTTATGACTCCTTGCGTGTAGCTAGTCACCCAACCGGCCACCTAACATTTATTAATAATTCTAGATTTTGTAAATCCTACAACTCCTCCTCAGGTCGGTCTGACTGTTTGATCTGCCCCGGCGTGTGCCACCAAGCAAGGTGGAATTATTATCCTTTCGGCGTGAGTGAAGGCGAGCTACCTCCAGTTCATTGGGTGCAGCAAAGTTTAATGCATGGCGGGATTCTTGGGGCGGTTGCATCACAGTTCTACCCTAGGCAGTGAAGGGCATCCA
This sequence comes from Taxus chinensis, assembly GCA_019776745.2. Taxonomy (NCBI): domain Eukaryota; kingdom Viridiplantae; phylum Streptophyta; class Pinopsida; order Cupressales; family Taxaceae; genus Taxus; species Taxus chinensis. The sequence goes on from CM034157.1 coordinate 214,860,073, forward strand.
TATAGTGGGGTTCCCACTATGCTGCTGTCTGTTCAGTATCAGATGCAAGCTCAAAAGAAAATGGAGTCCGCCTTCAAAGGATTTAATAATTTAATTGCTTAAGGGACAGTTGAAGGCAGTCTCAAAGAATTATCGATTGGGGCATAATGATTATCAAATGGTGACCTGTACAGGATGTCAACCATCTTTGCCTGGCCGCGTGGACTAGCAATTAGAGAAGACTGCAACCGGTAAGGGACGCATTACCTCTGGTTATGTACAATTGGGTTGCATGGTGTATGCAAAGTTTAATAAGCAAGCTAAAGTCTTGTAGCCCAACTATACAATACAATGTTATTTGTTCAGTATTGAATGCATTCTCAAATTCGGGTTCTCACCCCCCAAGATACTTTATCACAAATTGTGTTAAGGTTCCCAAAAATGAGATCACTTAGAGTAGTGATAAACGTTGAATGAAATGGCAGTCCAGCCGTCTCCCCACCGATTTTCAGGTTGAAGAAGAACTTGGGGAGCATCTATGGATTTCCATTAAAATTGATTTTTTTGTCATTTTGTATGGTTCTTATTGTCCCTAGATTATTAGCTCTCATTCCCTTTTTCTGTCTTTGTGAAGGGAATGAACAAGAAGTCCATCCATGTAAAATGCTATCTGGTAAAATCTTTTAAGCAAATCAAAATTTAAGATGGAGTCCATTTCCTGTGTAGATCTTCCTGTTCCAGTTTTGTGTTGCTCAAGTTTCCTGGCAGGCGTATTTAATACTGAATACGTTTCATCATTTCTTTTTATCATGTAAGCAGTTACTATATTCTCTTCAACAGCATACACGATTTTGGAGTGATTGATAAATGGTCTTGATTATGAGACATAATCGTATGACATTTGTTTGGGCAGATGTGAGGCCTACATTTGCAGCTTTGATATTTGTTAATTTAGTGTTTGGCAGTGTTTGAATTAGGAGATAATAGGGGTTGGAAGGTGATCGCCCCTATTCGAAGCTAATCTGTAACAAAGTTTTTGCAGTAGAAAATATGTTAACAGGTCAATTACGGCTCCGCAAGACAAATAGCTTTTTTTTGATTTCTTTGCTAAATTCAGAACGTTTGTGACTGTTTTTGTAATGATAAATAAATGGGTAATCATGACACAACTGTGTGATGTGTGTGTGACAATTTGTTTCAAGAGGGGTGTTTGTAAACTTGTCTGGTGCATTAAGCCCATATGTGTATAATACTATCCACATTATCTAATATACAGTAGAGATTAATGTCAAAATATGACAAAAGGATTTGTATTATAGTTTTCTACCTTGCAAAAATGTATTTATACAATGATATTCCACATGGTTATTATTTTTAATATTTATATTATGTTGGGTTGTTCAACCATATTATAGTTTATTATTGATAAATTCAAGTTTATAATATTACTTAGAAAGAAATATTGACAAATTATAGTACTTGTTTAAATCCTCATTAAGGGGTGTTGGGCATGATAATTGATAAATATAGAGTATTTAGGATTCGCATTAATTTCTAATTCCAACTTTAAATAAAACACTTTGCATGGAATGAGAAGCAAATAAGATTCATTCCTTCTACAATTATAATAATTTCACTTGATGTCACATAATTAAGAATAGAGTTATAAGCTTAGAAATTTCATTGTAAAATTTCCAACAAAAAGAGGGTTGAAAATTACTTCCATATAAGTTTAAATGCAAGAACTACTAACATGTAAACAAGATTCCAACAGTTTTCAAGAGATTTTCTTTTCCAAATTCTCTTTCCAGGAGAATAGAAAAGAATTCAACAACCTTTTGATTCACATGAATTTTTAGATAAGCTTACTATCATCTTCAATGAACAACTTTTCCTTCAAATCTTTTACAACATATCCTACTTCATGTGGAAACAAATTTGCAATAATGGAAGCTAAAGAACAAGGCAATATTACATTTCTTTCTCCACTCAAGGTGGGTAAATACATGATGTTTTTACATTGTCAACAACAAGGTTCTTGTGCTCCAAGGTGTTCTTCATCCATGCTCCAAGTTCCAAGTATTTCAAATCACAACCAAGATAGGGGGAGAGGCAACACTCTCCTCCCAACCAAAACTCAATGGAGAAGAGAAGCAATCTCCTCCATTGACCCCCGAGCCCCAAACACAACACAATGAAGGGTGGTCTCCAACTCAAGGCAACAATACTTGCTTCCACAATACAATTTCTTCACAACATTCAAGGCTAAAATAGAAGAAACAAAGAGACACACAAATAACACCAAACATTTCACAACAAGGCTTTCATCCAAGCCAACAAGAGAAGGAACTATGGGAATGTTTTCCTTATGCCTCCCAATTGAGATGAGATGCCCATCCAAAACCCTCCACAATAAAACTCAAGCCCCTATGACTCTTATGCCTCCCTCAAGTACCCCTTTTTCCTCCCATACTCTTATGCCTCCCTCCTCTTATGGCTCCCTCAAGAACAAGGTAAGAATGTAAACATTCTCACCCAAGATGGGCATCCCTCTCAAACTCCCTCCACAATATCCTAATCTACTCTTATGCCTCCCTCATGAGTATTCCCATAGACCTCTCCTATACTACACAATAAGCATTCTATCCATTTTTCACAATACACCAAAGTAAACATGCATTATTCACAAATTTAGCATAGAAGCAACAATAATATGAAAGCAAAACAAAGGAGAAGGTTTCCTACCTCTCCATTGGAGAAGCCTAAACCAAGAAATTTGTCCAAGCTCCCTCCCAAAACAATCCAAGCATGCAAGTCCAAGCACTTCTCTTTTTCTCTTTCTCCCAATTCTTTTCTCTCCCAAAATAACACAAAGAGAACTCTTCAACAAAACAAAAACAAAACTCCAACCCCCTCCACAAGAGAGGAAATTTCCATAAATAGACAAGAGGAAGAGTGAGGGTGATGTGGCTCCTTGTAGGATGCCACATCACACATCCTCAAGACCACCTCCCTTTAGTCAACTCAAATCCCAAAACACCATAAATGGGTGGTTGGGTTGAATGACATCTCTCTTCCACATCCATCCCTTTCCATGTGTCTTAAGGCACAAATAAATGCAAAATGAAGAAAAGTGCACTCCAAAGTCATATTTCCCTTCCCAAAACAATAAATAATCCCCTTTTTGGATTCCCAACCCATAGATATGGTTGGTAAGGGGTTTTGGGAAGTGTGGGACAAGTTCAACTTGTCCCACAAGTCCCCTAAAATTGCCCTAAATCTCAAATTCGAGATTCAAAGAATTTGGAGTGGTCAACACTCAAAACCAAGCATTCAATACATGAGGAAACACAAGGCTCAAGGAGCCAACCATCAAAATTTATTACACCCACTTGACTTCCCTCCAAAACTTAAAAATTAAAACAAGATATTAAATTAATCTAAACATACTTAGCAAAAGTAATAAAAAAAAGACATTACAAATGAAATCACCCACTAAGGTAAGTTAAAACAAGTAAATAAAATTCTTAACCCCCTTGGTCACATTAGAAAATTTCCCCCTCATGAAAATTTTCTTAACACATACAAGAATAAAGGTAACACAATACAATTTACTAGTTGCCTTGACGACCAAATGTTGTAACCACCCGACATCCTGTTGTGTTTGGTTCCCAATCCCCCTCATGGTTGTGATCATGCTGTGTTTCCTGCAAAATGCAAAATACCTCCTTCGGCCTTGCGGCCATGTCAAAATATCCAAAATAACCATATGCATGAAATTTATTAACATCTATACGTAATTCAATCAATCATTATTTCTAGGTCTAAATCACAACTTAATTATGCATTTCATCATTATCCAAAATTATAGTAATGTAAATTCAACAACTACATTCTACTCATCATGGCGAAGAAATCCAATGTTAGAACACATGCAATATATCCATATAAAAATAATATCGGTATCCAATAGTCTGTCCATGAGTCAGTGTAGATCATACTGAAAACAAAATCCAATCATAATCCAAATGCATCTAGTCACAAAACATCATGCTAATCAACATAAGTATAAGTCATGTCCATATCCAAAGTCTGCATAACTCAAAATGATAATCAACTAAGTGTCGTAGGGAAGTGGGCATTTTCAATTACAAATTGAGAACCATTTCTTTCTGACGTCTCTTTAAATATCAACTATTTCAAATATTCATTGTTGGATATGAATACCACGCATAATGTGCATGTTTCTTATTATAGAGCCTTGTAAACTCTATAAATGTAAACTCTATCAATGTAATTGACATCCCGAATGAATTTAATTTCTATATTATTATTATTCGGTGTTTATTTCTCATATTATAGTGCAATTTTTATCAATATTTGGATTTCTAATAGAAAATATGATAAGGAATAATATCAAACAAATACATCCTAAAACAAAACATATAAAAATGTATGTACAAAGAATTAAGTTTCACAAAACTTGATGTAAGTTTGTTTTGAGTCAATAAGTTACTAGGGTTTGGTGCCTAAGGATATTTGGAAAACTTGAATATTTGTAGAGATTCTCTTTACCTCATAATTCCCTCACATATGTAAAGTGAAATTTAGCATAAAAGAATAACATATCGACATGGGTTACATATGTTTTTGCTTTTAATTAGAAAATAAAAGGATTAAAGAACTTTGGGGATAATTTTAGTTAAAGAATGGAGTACACGAAACTAAATTAAAATTGATTATAAGATTTACGATGGAAAACAAGTTTGTTTCATATCCTTGAGAAAGTACTTGGTGCATGACTAAAGGTGTACCTTATTGAACTAGGACTAACAATCGTATGTGAAATATACGATGTGAATGCCGAAAGGGATATAATGAAGAAGTGAAAGTGGATGGAGAGGAATAAAGGGAAAGGAAGATGGATGTAGCAAATGGCGTTTGAGAGTGGAGAAGTGCATGGGGAAGGAAAGAGGAATGGAGGAGCCAATGTGAAAATGAATTATCTTTAAAGAACATGACACATATGTCAATGGAAAGAAGGAGAGAACTTGGTCAGGGAAGATGTAGATAAAACTAGAGAGGCCGATATCAAAAAATGAAAGTAGCAGAAGAGAAATGTGTCGAAGGAAAATACTTGTTTGAATTTACACGTCTCCAATTTATGGGGTTGTTAGCAAAAAATAAACGTAAGTGGAATTTGATGCAAGATTCATTGGACATGTAAGGGACATGAAGTCATAGATTCTACGTGGAATGGTCAAGTAGTGATTTCATGCAAAATTTAGATTGATGTTTATCCCCAACTATGAAGTTATTGATTAGGGTAGTGTAGTTTTCACGCGAGTGCAATTTACGTCCAAAGGGTAAAAATAAAATAGGGAAAAGCCAACATGTTCCAACTTTGGAAGTTGACTGCAAAGAATACGGTACGAAAGAGGCTAAGGAAACATTTTTTGGAGATGTCTAAAAAAGAAATAGAGTGATCAATTTGTACTGCCGATGTCAATAGTTTTTGTTTGTAATTTTAGACTCTTACACTTTATAGGTAGTTATAATTCAAATAAATGCGAGGGGAATTCACTTATTTGTTTCAAGGGTTAATTTATAAACAAGAATATGTGGTGTGAACCTAAAATTATTAGGGCAGGGGTTGCATACACAATTTCAATTAGGGTTACTTTGTAACTATTATGACAATGAAAAGGGTTTGTCTCTAGCCATGAGGCATCGTTTTTTTGTCAGGTGTGGATGATGGAGGTGAAGTACACGAGGAAATGTGGAGGGAAAAAGCAATGCGCTTGTGGCCAGGGTGATGCGTGCAACTTGGAGGGAGGTTTATCGAGACTGTAACCTGATAGTTGGCATTACTCCCTTTTGTGATTTAATGGATAATTTAGAGACAAGGATATGTCGATTGGACCTAAAACCCAAGGGTTGGAGTTTCATACACAATGGTGAATAGGGTTTATGTATATCTATAAACAAAACATATGTAATTTTCCTATAGCCCGCGAGGCACATAGTTTTTATAGATGTGAATGACATAGGTGAAACACACCTTGGATGCGTGAAGGGAAATGGAACAAGCTTTTGGCAATGTTGTTTCTCACTCACGAGGTGGGAGTAGATGGGAACACAGTAGTTGAAATTACTTCCTTGGGATCATGTAGCAAGGATGCATAAAAAAAATGTTCAAGGAAAGACAATCATGAATTGAAGGCCTAAAAAAATGTGATAATTTAATACATGCATTCCCCACAATTATTCCACAAGTTAGATTGTTACCACCAGATAATATATTATATATGCTCCACTTTTTTCCTTGATATCTCTTGACATTATACACATGAATGCAAAAAATAATAATTCAGGAACATAATCAATATGCTTCAAAGTATGTAAGATAGATATTATATTACATTTAATTAGAGATTAGGGTTATGCATCTTAAATATTTGAAACAAAGAAAATTTTCAATACAATAAGCGTTGATAAATGCCCTCGCTTTATCTCTAAACATGACGTGTCCCTCCTTCCGTGCGCTGTCACTTAGAAAAAAATCCTTATCTCAAATGCCCTTGATCAACCTTACTTCAATTTATACATATGTCAAACAATGAATGTCAATTGTTGAAGGTAAAATAGATAACTTGATACTGACATGGACATTGATACAGAAGAGGATTTCAAAGGTGAGGATTTTGATACTACGGTGACATTGATACAGACGAGGACGTGGACGATGATGATTAATAGTTGTTTGTTAGAGGCCATGGGGTGTCTGATGGTACATGGAAAGAATCGATGACCTATTGTGGGATTTTAATGGTGTCATCTAAATTCAGAATCACAAAGCGAATAAACAAAATTTTCATATATCTAATTGAATGGAAAGGAAATGATATTAAAGTTCTCATTTATATTTATTCAATGTCGATCTGGAACAATTACTTTATTTCTCACAGTTTGTCATTGAAACTCATAGTGGTAAGGTACATTCAACAATCAACTAAGAAGAACACCTAATCTATCTTCCACAACAGAACTGTAATAATACAACTCAAACTAAGTCACCCTACACCAATCAAAATTCCTTTTTTTGGTCTACCAGGGTCCCCGTATCAGTAAATGAGTGGAGCAAGGGATCTCGATGTGAAAGTGTTTTACTCGCAAAGGAAGGAATATGACTTCCTAACAACAACACTATAGTTTCCCAACTTCAGGACGGTGACATAGTCCCTGTCGATAGTGCCTCCACCGATAATGAAATTCCAATCCACTTCATTTTTAGTAGTTTCACATGATGGACCATCATTGTTTGCTGAACAAAACACCATTACTCCTTTCTTGATGACCACTAAGGCTCCCAAAGAGATTTAGATTATTAAGTGTATGAGTGTATCTTTATTACATTCGTAATATCGACATTGAATATGCGATGAGATAGAAATGAAAAAAAATATGAACATAATCAATATGCTTCAAACTATGTAAGATATTACTATGTATTCAATTAGAGATTGGTGATGTGTCTAAATAAAAAATAAAAAATAGAATTCCATCCATATAAGGATGTTATTATTTAAATAATCATATATTCCCTTAACAACTCACATAAAATATTTAAAATAATTTTTTTTATAATACAATAATCGTTGACAAATGCCCTCGCTTAATCTCTAAACATGACGTGTCACAGCTTTTCCGTGTGCTGACACTCGAGATAGTTCTTGATAGCACATGCCCTTCCTCCACTTTTCATCAATTTATAGATTTGTCAAACAATGATTGTTAGGTGTTGAACTTCAAACAGAGAACTTGATACTAATGTGGGCATTGATATGAATATTGGCATCAATTAAGCAGTGGAAGGGGTTGCAATTTATTCTGTTTGGAAAAATAAAGGAGGTTGGTTTTGTGGGTGGATGAAGAGGAGATAGAAGATAGGTGTACGTGGCTGAGAGGAAGCAGAAAACAAACAAATTTTTCAATATTTATCCTAATCTTATGTCTCGTCTCTTTGGTGACATGGTGTAGGTGGATTGAAAAAACACAGTACAAGAGGTAAGGTTTTGTGTTGCATCATTTTGAAAAGATAATGAATGCAAGTAATATGATTTTAGATTTATCATAGCTTGTAAATCAGCGACCGGAAGTGCAATCGTGTAGGACATCGAAGTATGTTAAACTTTGGATCTCCAATCTAAATGTGCATGTGAGAGACGAGGTACGCTTTCCCATTGTCAAAATCACCTTTCAACGTATTAATAAATAAAAATCCCACACAACAACTAACTCTATTTTTTTTTATTATTGCAAGCAATGAATTGAATATGGTACATTTTCAAGTTGACTTTGCAGGGAAATGAATCATTTCACACATTAGGTGGAAATAATTTAAAAGAGAAATTCATTACCCTCTTTCGCTTCTGCATTGAAATTGGAAATTAAATCGTAATCAATTCAATGAAGGTGCTTTAGAAAACATTGAATGATTCTTTGTATGCACCAGAAGAACTTGAATGCTTATTTCCCTATCATGATCTATCATATCAGTCATCAAAAATTAGAAATTTCGTAGGAAAAACAGAGTCCATGGCTAACTCTTGCTCATGTTGTTCTTCCTCTAAACATGATGAATCCACTCCTATGCATGATTTCATTCATGCACAACATTGCTAATCAAGATACAACTCAACAATTATATGCACTTATTGATTTCATTTAGGTGTTGTACTGAATAATTGATGAGCTTCTTCACAAACATGTTTATTTCCTTCCTTTGAAATTTTCTTGCACATAACCACACACTTAATAATATTTTTCGGTGAGGTTTCGAACGTGTGACGTTGAGAAATAAAAAAGTGAAGGGAAGATTAGGGATTGCCAACATTATACCGATTAAGAAGAGGTTGTAACCTCCTGAGGGTTATCTCTGACCCACCTAAATAGGAAATTGAAGATAAATGCATTTTTACAATTATTTTGTTAAAAAATGTGCAGGTTTACTACTCTTTGTTAATGTGGAAAGTATATATTTTGTTAATGAAAATAATGACAATGTTAGAGGTAGATACAAGAAAATGAAAGAAGTGGAGAAAAAATGTTGTCAAGGTGAATATCCGATTGAATTTGCATATGTTGTGCACGGTACTCCTTTTGGTAGTTAGAGAAATTACAAAAGTAAGGGGAATTTTAATGCACGGTGTACAAGAGATTTTAGGGAAAGAAGTATGTGTATTAGTCATGTTAAAGATGAGTGTATCAAACTATTCACACAAATGTAATTTTGGTTGATTTAAAAAGAACCATGTGATATGATTAGTTAGAAAAACCAACAAATAAATATTCTCCAAATTGCACTTGCACCATTAATAAATTGATAAGTGTTAAAAAGTTGACGCAAGGAGTAGAAGATATAATTTTTTTTCTTCAGATAGTACGGTGCATAAAGGGATGATTGTGCCCCCTTCAATTTGGTCTGGTTTTGGTCCACACATGTCTAGGGCTTGAAGAGCTTTGAATACATATTGCAAAGGCTTATCCATCTTTCAACAAGAAATTTTAGATGAAAATCAAGGCTCCTTGTAGAAATTCTATGGAGGGGGTGAGAAACAAGGGATAAACTAAAATAAAGCTCACGATCACATGACTCTACATGTGAGTGCTATTTATTTATTTCTACTGAATCGTTTACTTTAGGTCTATTTGAATACACTCAAAACTGTATATTCGAAATAAATAGCTTGTCGAAGGATATCATGTCTGCACTGCAACTCGAAACAACTGCCATGACGATCTATCTCATATATCCTCCACTCCTCATAAGCCTTCCTTTGTACTCATTTTTCATGATATTCCACATTTTGGTGGCCATGCAGTTGCCCTATGACAGATCCTCTCTGAGCCCTTCTTTGGTGAATCGTGGCACGGTCATATAGAGATAAGTGAGAGGGACATAATTAAGCAGGTGAACTAAGTGAGATGTGAGGGACATAGGGTCGGAATCGGCGGCGCCCATGTGATCAATGAGCGATAATAGTCGTATGGCCGTTTGCTCGGAGCCAATATCGTCCACCACCGCCTCCAACACCTCCAGCGTAAAATGAAATCCCTTCTCGAGGGACCCATAGTAGTTGACATTAGGTAACCGTGCGTCACGTGTATTTTGACGCCGTCGAATCCCACTACCATCGCATTCCTCGTTGCCACATGGAACTGCTCAACAATGTCCTTTGAGTCGTCTGACATCATTATACTCCACTCCTCTAAAATTGGTTTAGCGGTGGACGATATGGGAGATTCCTTGTTTGGCTAATAAACTACAATTAATATCCATTCTCGAATTAATTTCAAAATCAACGAACAGAATAAAACATAACAGAAAAAAATCAAACCAATGGACTAGTCATAATACCTATGTAAGATGCCATGCCGACGTGCTAGAGCTGGCAGAAAATAATGCCGCCCTTGTCATGAACGACGTCCACCTAGGGTTCAAAATTGAGCCCGTCACAACGCTTCCCAAACCCTCAAACTCGTCAGAAAGGGGCAAGTAAAAAAATTCATGTTAAAAGAAAATCAAAATGTAAAAATCATTTGACAATACAAAAGTGTAAGTTATTTTTAAAACTGTCAAAAGAAGGGCTATGATGAAAAATGGATGTCAACAATTTGAGTGAAAATTTTAAATCTTACATTTTTTGATGACTTCTACAAACAACAATTGCCTCCAACTTTTCAGGCCCAACGCGTGACTCGTAGATAAGTTTAGGAGAGCATATTATTTAGAATTACCAAAAGTTTTAATATAATAAATATACTATTACTATATACTATTAAGGTCAAATCCCAAGTTTCTAGCAAGTTGGTGATGCCATCTCAACGAAATATACTTGAGCACAAATACCTAAAAACCAAAGATTTAATATTCTTGTTTAGGGTTTTGTCCTTTACTTGGGATTTACTTAGACGTTTTATCTACCACCTTGTACTTGTTTCCACTTCTTTGTTGTAGGAGCCACCTTGAGAGACAGAGAAGAAAGATATGATCAACTTTCAGACAAATATCTACCCACTTGGGAGCCTGCACAACATGATTTGGAACAAATCAAACATATAGATAGGCCACTAGCTTGGATATGGGTTGAGATGGATATCTAAGGTTGGGGAAGAGCTTAGAGAAAAGTGTTGAATTGGTCTCAAAGAGTGACTTCAATTTGTGAATCGCAATGTAGGGTGTCGAGAAGGCTCCATGGGAGCTGCATTGGTGCACAGGGGGTTGGTTCACTTAGTAAAAGTATGGTATAACACGTGCGTTCAAAGGGTATTAAAGAATACCCTTAATACTAGTTTCTACCTCTAATTATTCAATTGATAATACCCCCTCCTGTTATATTATTAGAATGAAAATACCCCCTATTTTTTCCATGTACCTTACTTACCCATTTTTCATTTACAATTTTATTTACCTCTCTTTATTTCTACCTTAATATATTAAACAGAAAATATATTATATTTATGATTCAATTTTTTCAATATGCATTTCCGCTCGAAAGATAGTTTGAAGCCATTGAATACCTATTACAAACCACCTTATAAATGTCAAGCTTTAATCATTTGTCAATAGTTCTTCAAATAATTAAGATGGTGAAATAATATCACTTGTGTTGAAAAGCATACTCAATCCTAGTTTTCTACCATCTAATTATTTCTTGGTTAAGAATCTCTTAATTGAGATTTATTTATTAAAAAAGAGATTATAATTTAATTTATGACTGCACTTCCTTTGCAATTTTAAGATATTTACTTTTTAAAACTAGGGTTCAATTTTTATAGTTTTATATTAAAATTAATCTTCCCTTTCCTTTGGCCCGCCTCTCTAACCTTCCCTCAATACCTGATTCAAACCTTTAATAAATCAAACCCTTTCATCCCTTCATGTCTACCGGTATATTGACTTTAATTTTATTAATTTTAATCACCTCAATATGAACCCACGTACTAGAATATTGCCTACCTAATGAACCCCCCGTGCATTGGCGCCAAAGGGTGGGTTGAGCTCACAATGATATTAAATCAACACTCCTGATCCAGATCGCCTAGATCAATTTGATCTCAGTGTGTAGACAAGCCATGGCCCAGGATGATTGGATTAACTCTATTTGTATGCAATGGAGAAGGAGCTCAAGGAAAAGGTAGTTGGGGCTTGTTCTCGGGCGAAAAAAAGGTTGAGTCATTTGAGGATCTCACCCATTATGACTCTTTTAAAGAATAACCGAGTTAGTGTTGAGTTGCTTCCTAATGCAAAGGTTGATTGGACCTATCTGATATGACAGAATGTAAGGTAAAGGAGAGGATCTCGTCGTAGAGGGGGAGAACATGTAAAGATAATCTTCTTCATCCATTGAAAGCAGTCCTCCAAGTCATCATTGGTATCTTCTCTCTAACGTTTTTTCAATAGTAGTGATGTGGAGGGCAACAAGAATTTTTATATTTGCAGCTGTGCTTAAGACAATACTACTCAACTATATGCCTAAGGAGTTGAGGAAGATAGTTTTTAACAAATTTAGGAAGAATTATGATGTGTGTGTGTGTGTGTGTGTGTGTGTGTGGTGTGTGTGTGTGTGTGTGTGTGTGTTTACTGGGGTAGTCTAATTTGGTAAATACATCATTTGTGTGTAGTATATCTAAATGCATATTGTTTATGAGGTGAATCTCTTGGCTTTGAAATCTGGCCAAGAATATCTCGATATATCTGTCGGTGAAATAGTGTAGGCGTTTCAATGTATGGATGCACATTTTCTTTAATTTAGTTAGAAAAAATCTAATTCAATGCATTTCACTAGTTAAAATGTACATGGGTTTTAATTTTAATGGTTAAAATCCAAATGGATTTTTTTTATTGAAGTGGTAAGAATCCAAATGAGTTTTAATTTTAGCACTAAAATCAAAGTAGAAGTTAAAGTTTATCTATTTTATTATTTACAAGTTTTCTTAATGATTTTGATAAGAGATCCTAGTGTCCCACACACAGAGTTTGATAGTATTTATGTGTTTATTGATATGTGCGTCTTCTTGTCTCATTTCAATTGTTCGTTTATATATTTATTTATTAAATTTATTTTATCCTTATTTTGGTTATGATGATTTTTAAGAAATTGGAATATTACAAATTTGAGCTTTCTTTATGTCATAATTTAATTATTTTACGAGTTTAAATGCATCTTAATTTTACAAAATCATGATTTAGTTGTAAGTATGTATACATGTGGGAAAGTTTAAAGAGCGGACCCATTTGGAAGGCGAGGAACAGGAATTGGAAATGCATCTAGACCCATCTCCAAATTGTTCCTTCACAAATACGGAATTTGCATTTCTAGTGAAATTCCAAATGCATTGTATTTATAATTATAGTAAAGTAAGCTGCGTCAAAAGTGGCGCATAGATTCATTCCAAGATTTTCTCCACCCAGAAACCGTCCCAATTTAATTAACGTGTGACTTGTGAGTGTGTGATGCCACGTGTAGATTGACTGTACTTTCTAAGGTTGTGTTCCTTCTTCGCATATTTTCAAGGTTTGGTAAGCAGAATAGTTTGATGCTTCCCAAACTTTTGTACTTTCTAAATATAAATGTTTCTTTCGTGCCAAATGTGTTATTTGTTACCTTTATGGCATATTAAAAGTGAGCCTTTTTTAAAAGCACCCAAAATTCCTTCAAATAGGCGTGAGCGTCTAAAGTGTTTTCAAGCAGCAATGAACTCCCCTTGTTTCGATGGCATAGTCTATATAAAAGAGAAGGTGATATTATAATTTTTTAAGTGTTTTCAAGAAATAACCCATTTTTTTTTTTTATATATTCTATTACCTTCATGTTACATTTTCACAATATTTGTAAAATTGTTTTTTGTCTTTATGCAATAATTTTTGCAGGTTGACAAAATTTTATTTTAAATATATACAAATTTGTCACTTTTGAACTACAAAAATATTTTATTTCCCCACTTGTTCGGTTTTGACCAACCAGGATCATATTAAAAAATTAAGATTTCATTGTCTATTTAATAAAAAATTATTATGGCTACCATTATTATAATTATTTATCTTCCTAAAGTGATTTTTTTATCTGTGTGGAGCGTAAAATTGCCCATTTTCACAGGTCTATTTGTTAAATTTGTAATAGATTTTTGAGATAACTAAAAAATGAATAATAATTATTTTTAATTTAATATATATTATCATAAAAAAATTATTAAATATTTATAAGTTGTTTTTGTTAACATTCATAAAGAACATTCATAATTTTGAATACATTGTAAAATTGTTTAAGAAAATAATAAATTGTGATACATGTTTATAAGATTATACAAGTAAGTTCATGTTTATAAGATTTCAATTAATATAATTTTATAAATTTTATGAATCTTATTGTAAACAATATAAAACAATAATATCAAAAAATATTTTTTATATTTTTTTAATACAAAATTAAGAAATATTGGCCAAGTTGACAGTTGTATCTTTTGGAAAAAAATATATTAACATAAAAGACTGATTATTATCATATGAAAACATAAATGATTATTTAGAAAACATAACATACTATTACAAGAACTCTATAACAAGTAATGCATAATAGAAAATGATCCTTTATCACTTAGTTGAACTCAATCAAAGCAAACTCCAAAATGGAACAATAAAAATTTCATCCATTCCATTCCTCAAATAAATTCTTGTTGTCTTTTTAATTTTTTTTTTGAAATCTCTTGGTACCAAATAAGGTTTTTCATGGGAGTAATACTTAAGACCTTTATTTGTGACCATACTCATCCAGTCCATTATTGATCACCATGGGCTTTAATTTTCCTTTAGTATTACTGAAGGGAGGGGGTATCCTAACAACCCATATCAATCTTAATGTTTTGATAGTTTTAAGCTGATATTGAGCTTGAAAAATATATTTTGAGGTTGTAGGGAGAGTGAGGCTACCTTATATTCAAGGAAATAGAGAATTCATACCATTTGATAACAAACTCATGTAAGATTCTCTACCAAAGTATTTAGGAACCAATGTATTTAGGAAATGGTTCAAACAATTGAAAAACATATAATTAGGGTTGCCAAACTTTAATAGTGTTATAATTTCATGCCTACTCAAATTTAAATCATAATAAACATATTGATATATGTTTATAAGTTTACACAACCAAACAAAGTGTAAACAAGCAAGTTATAAAATTATTAATGGTCAAAGAAATTATTTTAATAATATGTTTTGGTATCCCTCTCCATGTTACCTAGATTAAGTTCACCTTTTATTGTATGGAATATTACTAGCAAATGTTTATAATTAATAAAGAGAGGGTTGATAGGTCCCTCCCCAAACATGATATTTATTGAAAGGTCCTTGATTATTTGGATACCATCCTCCTAATTGTTTGGGTATCTTCCACCTTGATTATTTTGTTATCCTTCTCTCTGATAATGTTGATACCTATGTCAACCTTGGTAGTTCCCTTGGTATCCTCTGTGATAACCACTTCTATTGTAATTTTTTCCTCCATAACCTATATGGTATCTTTCATTGTTATATCGTTGATACCAACCCATATCATTAAATATTTATTGGAGATAACTGCCCCCAGTACTATATCGATATATCCTAGTAACCAGTAAAGTATTGCATTTGAAGGACAAGGGGTGTAATGTTTTACAATGGGGGGAAGTGCTTGATGAGGTGGGTTTTTCATGATTATGGCAGTGGCTAGCTTTGTGTTAATTTATGGAAGCATTTTTTACTTTCATGTCAACTATTCCATGGCATCAATTCTAGCACATGTATGGTGACAACGGTGGAATGAGCCATCCTCCAGTGTTGGCCTCAATCGATATGTCATTGTGTTGGTGAAAACTAGGTCATAGGTTCAATCTTGATTTATCTGCGGTGAAGTAAGAATTGGGGTATTGTCCCTCTACGTAAAAAGACTAGTATGTTGGACTCGCCCTGTAACTTTGCGCTTACAAGTTGTGCCAGGTTGCTGAGTCCTTTCAAGGCTGAAATAAAGAGATAATTAACAGTGATACCTCGGTAATAAAAAAAATGTTGAATGAGCCACATGTAGTAAAATACATCAACTTTTTCAATGCAAAAACAAGCAAGGTTTTCAATGTATAGAAGTAATGGATCAAGGTAGTGAAATTTATTTTATGTTTTGTGATAGTTGTTAGAATTATATAGTTGTCAAAACTATAGTATTACAATTTGGATCATAATTCTCCTCTTTAATTTTTATTTTAAGTTTAGTTTACCTTTTCATTTAGACATGTTTTATGATTTTTATTAAGAGAGATTTGTAAAACAAAGTGATTATCACTAAGAAGCCTTATCTATCTGTAATATTGTATAGTTTTCAACTAATCAAATTCCACATTTAAAGTCTAATTTACTTATTTACGTTTATTTAAAGTTAAATACAATGTGTGTGGGGCTTCGTTTGGCGAGTCATATCAATATGACTTATTTGGTTATGGATTTGGTACTCCACTTATTTGATTGGACACTTCTCCATGGGATAATGTGCAAGGAGATGGACACGAGTGACGAGTTTGAAATCACATTAAAGAAGCGTATAGATTTGAAGGAAATTACATAATGCAAATACTTCTTTTCATGTGGTGTTTATGGAAGCGCTATAATATAGCCATGGTGCCACCTACTTTGCCTCTACTACACCACCACCAATATATAATAGGGGGTTTGCACGAAGGACTGTTCGTGCAAACACCCTTCACATGAACACACAAACCACTCTATGTTGTGATGCAAATATAAGAGATGTCATTTTATAGAAAGCAATTATTTTAATAAATAAGGCCATAATTATTTGACAAAATTACTCAAAAAAATGTGATTTCATGTATTCGTGTTTATAGGGTACATGCACAAAATGGGTTTGTTGAAAAGGCCTCCAAAAGTATAAAGTAATTGTAAAATTGAAAGGTATAAAGCCACATACTCTTATTCTGTGTAAAAATGGAAGGTGAAAATGCCTCACTAATATGCCATCTCATGGAATATAATTATTTCAATCAACTAGACAACAAAATTACTCAAAAAAATGTGATCTCATGGACTTGTGTTTGTAGGGTACATGTACAAAATGAGCTTGTTGAAAAGGCCTTTGAAAATATGAAGCAAATGCAAAATTGGAAGGTGTGAATTTCATGTGAGAATGGGAGCTATATAGCAAGGTATGGACTTCCACCAAATAATAATAGAAAAGGTATTTTTGTTAAATGATTAAATGATGAAGCTAAAAATACATGGATAGATATGTATGTAAAATGTGCAAGTATGTACAATGCATGAGAATAATTTGATGTAATTCAATATTATGGTCTCTTCCAAGAGAAGGATTAATCTTGCTTGGCAAAGACATTCTATTTCCTTTTAGGATTTGATCTTGGGTCAATTAACTTGTAAATGTAAACTATATCCACACCACACCAAAACATCAAACCAAGGTGTTTGGTAAGACATTTTTGTTACTTGTTACCATCAAGTGCACAATGCATAGTAAGGAACTTACCAAATGTTGCCTTGTTATAGTAGTCTCTCTCAAGCGGAGCTTTAAGATTTTTTGGCATAAACATGTCATTCCTCATTGGATTTAATCTTAGGTCAATTAATGTGTAATTGTAAGTTAACATGAAAAAATCAAACTATGATGCTTAGAAGGGAACTTAACAAAAAATCTAAAAATATCTTGTAAAATAGTGTTTAAATTCGTGACTTACTGACCTGAGTCAAATATACCTCTTCAATACATCTTGGAATTATTATTTCGAATCTAAAAATCGATTTTTGAAACCAAAAAATTAATCTTGCATTAATTTATTGGTCTGGCTTGTGGTGACATGTAAACCCCAAATGTATCGTGATCCTTAAGCCAATAGGAGTGACACCATAGACAAGTGACACTCTTACCAACATAATGGTTGATTGGTTGTGAGTTCAATATGCTTGCTTGCTTGGTCTTCCCCTCTCTTCCCCATTGGTTTCATTAAAAAAAAACATCGTCTACATTTACTTCTTGACACATGTCTTACTACCCAAGTTGAATATACCTATTTAATTCTTTTTGAAATTAGGCCTACAATTGTCTAAAAATCCTCATTCAATAAATAATTAATCTTTGATTGGTCAGTTGACTGAATCTATCATAACATATAAACCTTAATATATGTTTCTTATCATTTATATCAATAATATTTAACCCGCAATAAAAATGACACTATTAATAATATAATGAGTGCACCTCCTTTGAAACCCGTTGAAGTACTTAGCATAAAACATTATACCCTAAGGAAAAATTGTTATAAGATTAAATCCTTTGTGTAAAGAGCAGTCGAGAATATGACTGTTCTTAACATTTTATGATACAATTCTGATTAATAGTGGATTTCTTAGTCGTTGTGTTAATGCTTGCTACTTTACCAAATACCATTCTTACTTAGAATTTGAGTAGTGACAGGACTACTAATATGGCAACTATTTGTTTTCAGTTTCTAACAGTGGCAATAATCATACAATGGCAACTTTTAAAAGGAAATTCCTAAACAGTTAACTACAATTAGCAACTATGATCAATTCGCGGTTACTGATGAACAACTTGGGTACGTCTGTGTTGTTCTTATCTTTTGAATTCGTCTCAGTAGAATCCATATAAAATGGGTAATCGGTGTACCCCACGACCTGGTCATGTGTGTAGAAAGTGGATCTGTCATACTTGTTCAGATTCGCTCCAATGGCGAATCTGAGCGGCAGATCTGGATTCGAAATGAACAGCCTGCCGAAGGATATCATATCTGCACTGCAACTCGAAACAGCTTCCATGGCGGTCTGTCTCGTATATCCTCCGCTCCTCATAAGACTTCCCCTGAATTCATTTTTCACGATATTCCACATTTTGGCGGCCATGCAATCGCCCTGTGATGCAATATCCTCTCTGAGCCCTTCTTTGGTGAATCGCGGCTCGGTCATATGGAGATAAGCGAGACAAGGAAAGGAATTAAGCAGGCGAATTAAGTGAGATGTGAGGGAGAGAGGGTCGGAATCGGCGGCGCCCATGTGATCGATGATAGGCGACAGTCGTATGGCCGTCCGCTCGGCGCCAATCTCATCCACCACCGCCTGCAACACCTCCGCCGCGAAACGGCATCTCTTCTCGAGGGACCCGCCGTAGTCGTCCAGCCTGTCATTCACGCCGTCTTTTAAAAACTGGTCGATCAGGTAACCGTGCGCCGCATGTATTTCCACGCCGTCGAATCCCGCCGCCATCGCATTCCTCGCCGCCGCACGGAACTGCTCAACAATTGCAGGTATTTCAGAGGTCTCGAGCGCCCGCGGAGAAGGGTATATGGCCTTTGAGCCGTCTGGCATCATTATACTCCACTCCTCTGAAATTGGTTTGGCAGTGGACGATATGGGAGCTTCTCCGTTTGGCTGATAAACTGCAATTAATATCCATTCTCGAATTAATTTCAAAATCAACGAACAGAACAGAACAGAACAGAATCAAACCAATGGATCAGTCATAATACCTGTGTGGGATGCCCTGCCGACGTGCCAGAGCTGGCAGAAATGTTGGAAATATGCATGTGATGCATATTTAATTCCAACCGTAGCTTTTTTAGGAAAGTTAATTTTAGCTTTAGTCTTGTTTTAGTTTGCTTTAGTTAAGTTAGCTTTATCTTATTTTTATCATTAGATTTAATTCAAATAAATCTGTTTTAAATCATGCATAGCATGCAACTGTTTTAAAGCATGAGTTTAGATTTAGAATGCTCAGTTGAAGAGCTGTTAGTGGGTGAGTTATTCTATTTAAATAACAGCAATTGTAATTGCTTTGTATGCACACACAAAGGTGTGAAATCTGCACAAGCAAGGAAGGATGTGCATTGAAAGCACACAGCTGCACGCACAACTTGATTGTAAAGAGCTGAAGCTCTGAGTATGATGAAGCTTTTATTAATGGAGATTATGCACAGCAGTGCTGGTTCGAATATTCATCTGTTTATGCAAGTTATTTAAGTATTCTGTTTATTTCTTTTATGTTGTTTGTTGTATAAGACTGCAGATTTTCTACAAATTGGTATCAGAGCGAGGTTATTCCAGCAGCTTATTAAATTGGTAGCAAGCTATGGCTTCTACATCCGGTATGCAGACACCGCAATTTAATGGAAAGAATTACGAATACTGGTCGTTGACCATGAAGGCGCTATTCAGATCTCAAGACGTGTGGGAGATCGTTGAAGATGGGTACACAGAGCCCGCAAATGCAGCAGCATATATTGCACTTTCTCAAGCAGAGAAAGATACTTTGAAGGAGTTACGAAAGAAGGATGGAAAAGCTCTTTTCTATATTCATCAGGCAATGCATGAAAGCATTCTTCCAAGAGTGGCAGCAGCCAGTCAAGCAAAGACTGCATGGGATACTTTACAAGTTGCATATCAAGGTAAGGAGAAAGTAAAAACCGCCAAGCTACAGTTACTTCGTAGAGATTTTGAGAATTTAGCAATGAAAGATTCAGATTCTGTAGAATCATTTTTTACTTATGTAGTTGGCTTAGTCAATCAAATCAAATCCCATGGTGAGACTCTTGAGGACAGAAGGATTATTGAAAAATTGCTTAGAAGTTTGCCTACGAAATTTGATCCTTTAGTTGTTGCTATTGAAGAAACTAAGGATCTGAGTCAGTTTTCTATTGATGAGTTGCATGCATCACTAATCAATCATGAACAGAGGATGAATAGATCACATGCAAGTGTAGATCAGGCTTTTGCATCTCAGACAGCAGGTAGTCGTGGCAAAAGAAGAGGAAGTTTCAGCCCAAGAGGCAGAGGAAGAAGTCCATCTAGAGGACGTGGCAGTGGTTCATCAAACTCAAGTGGAAGAGGACATAATCAAGAACAGAGTTATGGTCAGAGACAAGATAAGTCTCATGTTCAGTGTCATTATTGCAAGAAGTATGGGCACTATGCTTATGATTGCAAGAAAAAGCAATATGATCAGGAGAGACAAAATCAAAATCAGGTTGGAAGTTCTATTTCTAAACCTATGTTTATTGCATGCACAAGGATTGCCGAAGCAATACCTTCTTTATCCCCTATTGAATGTAATTTGTCAAAAGAGAGTCCATGTGATGTATGGTATTTGGATTCAGGTTGCAGTAATCACATGACAGGTAATCTAGATTTGTTTTCTAGTTTGGATGATTCAGTTAAGAGTGATGTAACTCTTGGAAATAACAATATTGTGTCTGTGAAAGGAAAAGGCACGGTTAGTATTCTAACAAGACAGGGGGAGCAAACAAGTATGCAAGATGTTTACTATGTTGCAGGTTTGAAACATAACCTTATGAGTATTGGACAACTGGTACAGAAAGGATACCGAGTCTATATGGAAGACAATGAGTGCGTGATTGTGGACAAAGCTCCTAGCACTCAGTTGATTGCAAAAGTGAAGATGAGCAGCAATAGGATGTTTCCATTGATTTTGAAACCTGGAAAGAAGAAGAAATCAGATCTGTTTGCAGCAAAGTCATGCGTTAAGCCAAATCAGTCTTTTGTTGAGTCCTGCGCTCAAACAGATGAGTCCTGCGCCAATGAAAATCAGGTCTGCGCTACAGTAAGCGAGTCCTGCGCTGATTCCTACGTAAATATAGTTGAGTCCTACGCTGAAGGAACACAATCAGCTTTTCATTCAGTCATGAAGGATGAAACATGGCTTTGGCATCTAAGGTATGGACATTTGAATTTTGGAGGTTTGAATTTATTACATAGAAAAAATATGGTTAAAGGTTTGCCATTGATTCAGAAACCGGAAAGGGTATGTGAAGGTTGTATTTTGGGAAAGCAACACAGAGATTCATTCCCAGTTGGCAAAACAGCAAGAGCAAGTGCACCACTTGAGATTGTACATTCAGATTTATGTGGACCTATGCAGACAACTTCTATTGGAGGTTGTATTTATTTTATGACATTCATTGATGATTACACAAGGAAGACATGGGTTTATTTTCTGAGAAATAAATCAAATGCCTTTGATACATTTCAGCAGTTCAAGGCATTAGTGGAGAAGCAAAGTGGATACTACATCAAAGTTCTCAGAACGGACAGAGGAGGTGAGTATGTTTCTAATGAGTTTATGAATTTTTGTAGATATCATGGTATACACAAGCAGTTTACTACCAGGTATACACCACAACAGAACGGTGTGGCAGAGAGGAAAAATAGAACCATCATGGAGATGGCGAGAAGCATGTTGAAGGCAAAACATCTTCCAAATGAGTATTGGGCAGAAGCAGTAGCAACTTCTGTTTATATTTTGAACAGGTGTCCAACGAAACTTGTTAGGAACATGGTTCCTCAACAAGCATGGACTAATAGGAAACACAGTGTTTCACATTTCAGAGTTTTTGGTTGTGTAGCGTATGCACATGTACCTGATGAGCTAAGGAAGAAGTTAGACAACAAAGGAGAAAAGTGTATTTTTGTTGGGTATTCAGAGAATACAAAAGCATACAAGTTGTACAATCCAGTCACTGGAAAGGTTGTGATCAGCAGGGATGTACAGTTTATTGAGAATGAAGCATGGGATGGAAGTATAGAGAAAACAGTGAGTATAGCAACATCTATTCCGCATGATGATATGACAGATGAAACTTTAGAGCAACAAGCTACTGTATCTACAAATCTTGGACATGCACCACAAGTTGTAGCACAAGCTACACCTCCATCTACAGTCAGGAGGTCACCAAGATTTCAGCCATCTTCAGCCATGCAAGAGACACCACAGGGAACACCAGAAGCTACTCCATCACCAAAAAGTAGTCCTGCATCAAATACTCCTGTGCAGCGGAAAACAAGAAGTCTAAGTGAGATTTATAATGTTGATACAACTAATTCATTTTCAGTTTTTGCATTATTTTCTCAAGCTGCAGATCCAGTATATTACGAAGAGGCTATAAAGAATGAAGTTTGGGAAAAAGCCATGGATGATGAGATTGATGCTATAGAGAAGAATCAGACATGGGAGCTAATGGATCTTCCAAAAGGAAAGGACGTGATAGGAGTCAAGTGGGTCTACAAGACAAAATACAATGCTGATGGAAAAGTACAGAAGCACAAAGCAAGGCTGGTTGCAAGAGGTTTTACGCAGCAATATGGAGTTGACTACAACGAAACATTTGCACCAGTAGCACGTTTGGATACGGTAAGAATGGTTTTAGCAATTGCAGCTCAAAACAAATGGCCTATTTATCAGATGGATGTTAAATCAGCATTCTTAAATGGATTCCTTGAAGAGGAAGTTTATGTAAATCAGCCAGAAGGTTATGAGATTGAAGGTCATGAAGGAAAAGTATACAGATTGAAGAAAGCGCTCTATGGTCTCAAGCAAGCACCTAGAGCTTGGTACAGCAGAATAGATTCTTATTTGATTGAGAATGGTTTCAGTAGGAGCAGCAGTGAGCCTACCTTATACACCAAGATAAATGAGCAAGGTAAAATTTTAATTGTTTGTTTATATGTAGATGATTTGATCATTACTGGAAATCTATCTACAGAGTCATTCAAATCAGCCATGAAGAAGGAGTTTGAGATGACAGATCTTGGTCTTATGCATTATTTTTTGGGTATTGAAGTTCAACAATCAGAAGGTGAAGTTTTTATCTCACAAGCAAAGTATGCAAGTGACGTTTTGAAAAGGTTTAACATGTTGAATTGTAAGCCAGCACCAACACCAGTTGCAGTAGGTTTGAAGTTGAGCAAAGAGGATGAAGGATCGTTTGTGGATCCAACATTGTTTAAAAAGTTGGTTGGAAGTCTTATGTATTTGACGGCCACAAGGCCTGATATCATGTATGGTGTGAGCCTCATATCAAGGTTCATGGAATCTCCAAAAGATTCACATTGGCAAGCTGGAAAAAGAATTTTGAGGTATGTACGTGGAACAAGAAATCATGGAATTCTTTATTCAAGTTCAGATGAGTTCAAACTCATTGGTTATACAGATAGTGACAGTGCTGGAAGTATAGATGATCGGAAAAGCACATCCGGCTATACTTTTCACTTTGGAACAGGAGTGGTTTCATGGGCATCAAAGAAGCAGCCCATTGTCACGTTATCTTCAGCAGAAGCAGAGTATGTAGCAGCAACAGGAGCAGCATGTCAAGCTGTTTGGATGAGAAGAGTGTTGACAGATTTACAACAGAAACAAGAGGAAGCTACACAGATTTTTTGTGACAACAACTCAGCCATAGCGTTGTCCAAAAATCATGTTTTTCATAAGAGGAGCAAGCATATTGATACGAGGTATCATTTCATCAGGGAGCTGGTAAACAACAAGGAAATTCATCTTGAATTTTGTAGATCCGAAGATCAGTTTGCAGACATTTTTACAAAGGCTTTAGCAAAAGAAGTTTTCGAATATTTGAGAGATTGTTTGGGAGTTTGTGATCCTGCACATGGCAGATCTGAAAAAGCAAACACAACTCTAGAAGAGTGAAAGCTACAGTTTGAAATTAAGGGGGAGTGTTGGAAATATGCATGTGATGCATATTTAATTCCAACCGTAGCTTTTTTAGGAAAGCTAATTTTAGCTTTAGTCTTGTTTTAGTTTGCTTTAGTTAAGTTAGCTTTATCTTATTTTTATCATTAGATTTAATTCAAATAAATCTGTTTTAAATCATGCATAGCATGCAACTGTTTTAAAGCATGAGTTTAGATTTAGAATGCTCAGTTGAAGAGCTGTTAGTGGGTGAGTTATTCTATTTAAATAACAGCAATTGTAATTGCTTTGTATGCACACACAAAGGTGTGAAATCTGCACAAGCAAGGAAGGATGTGCATTGAAAGCACACAGCTGCACGCACAGCTTGATTGTAAAGAGCTGAAGCTCTGAGTATGATGAAGCTTTTATTAATGGAGATTATGCACAGCAGTGCTGGTTCGAATATTCATCTGTTTATGCAAGTTATTTAAGTATTCTGTTTATTTCTTTTATGTTGTTTGTTGTATAAGACTGCAGATTTTCTACAACATTTTAGTAGGCAGATTGAATATAACCAAAATTGGCTAACTGTAAATGTTTATGAGAATAAACCGAAAATATAATTAACTTGTAAGAAGATGGATATCGCTTAGCAGTTTCAATAGAAATGACCTAGCCCTTCTCAAAATTAGCCAAATACGCAAATGTGTGATAAAAACCTAAATACATGAACTAACGAATATTAGCCACTAAATTTGTGTATGCTTCCGGCTATAACTGATCAAAATTTTATTTATGATGGCCATAGTTTGATTTCAATTATTGATCATATGTAGTCCTGGGAAACGCATATGGGCCACACTTTTCCAATTCTTAATATCTCCAACACAAATTCACCATGTTGGTGAGAGTAAGGCCATACAATGTTCTTGGAAAAAGATGGAAATGGGTAATCCGACAAGAACCACTCATTGAACAAATTTGCATGGTAATGCAAATTAACGACTTAAAAATCGAAGCAATATCACCAAAATTTAATTTAGCACCCATTTGCTGTATAAGCTTCAAACATAATTTAGCAAAATTATATGAAGAAATTACGATCTCTGCAGTAGGAGGACTTCATCAAAAGATCCTACTAGTTACATCCATTTAATATGGCATGGATGAAACATTTACTGCCTTGTTCTAAACAAAATTGTCTTAGGCATAAGATAGAA
This sequence comes from Taxus chinensis, assembly GCA_019776745.2. Classification (NCBI taxonomy): domain Eukaryota; kingdom Viridiplantae; phylum Streptophyta; class Pinopsida; order Cupressales; family Taxaceae; genus Taxus; species Taxus chinensis. The sequence continues at coordinate 214,885,830 of CM034157.1, forward strand.
GGATGTGGAATGGGTTCACAAGTTGCTGTTTTTGATAATTCTACATTTGTAATGAGACTGCACTTTTCAAAATTTACATTCTTCGCGGATTCAAATTATGGACTTCATCAAATCTTTTATTTAGTCTGCATGCATTGGCGTTAAAATCCTCATATGCCGAAATACTTGCAACTGCATGAAGACTCTGTGTAATCATTTGGTAACATACGAACTACTATAAATCTTTTTTTCTGAGTGAGGATTTTATTAAATAAGAAACTGCGTGGCCTTATGTATTCTTCCATTTTACTTTAATTCATATTGTGAACTATACAACTGTGATTGTTGTTTTGCATTCGCAGACTGGAAAACCTTTATGTGTATTACTGGCAAGAAGAGACAATTTAACTCTACACAAAGCAGAAGTGGATATCTACATCTATGTAAATGGGTTTAATGTCACTTGGCGAAGATTTAATCTATGATTTTATATGATTGATATTAGTTTATCATCTGAGAACAGATATGGTCACAATTAGTAAGAGTTAGTGATTTATAGAAATTCATTAATAGGACTCTGATCTCCAAACATTATTAATTTATTGATTTCACAATTTGTGTTTTATGCCCAGCACAATATAAGGGCAAAAACGATCTATGTGGCACATAGTGTACGAAGATTGGGAAAGAGGATTAGGTCCCACAGTAAAAAAACTACCTAAATGACTCCGGAAGATAAAAGGAGCAATGCTTGAGCCTTATTCCAGCAATAACTAAATCAATTTAGGGATTTAAGATCCTCGGATTCTTCCCCATCGCTTCTATAAAAACCTGCAACAAAGACCTTTTGACATTCAGATCTTTGAGTTCATGTGGCAAAGAACCAGGGAGTTGGTTGATTTCCGTGAAAAGATCATTTTGCTCATGAACACAAGCCATACAACTTCACTACAAGAGTGGAACACAGCCCTTTCACCAGGGATTATTCTAGCAATTTTTTGTAATTGAAGATATACCTCGTACATATACGCACATTTAAAGATCCGTTGGATAACAATTTATGACCCTAGAAGATATACTGTACCAGCATAGGTGAATGGATATGTACAAATATATGATAATGAAATACTTCATTTTCCTTCTCATATAGAATATAGCTTACTATCAATTTCTATGAATGATTCTTTCCTAATTGGTAGAAAATTTACATATCATTAAGCCATTTTTATTAGAAACTTTCAAAATTTTTATTCATCAAATATTTAAAATTGATATAAAATTATATCTAGATTACTGTGATAAATTAATAATTTTATGAAAATCAATTCAATATCCTTATATACAAGAAGTGCATATATACAACTATGCCTATTATATATTTATGTTTAGACAACTTAAAATTCATCTACTATTGAAAATCTAACTATTTAAAAATGTTTATTTTACTCGATGTTAAAGAGAAAGATATTTAAGTTAACGAAACTTTATAATATTTTTTTGTTAATTTTATTAATTCAAAATTAATTTTTAAATCACAATACCATCTTAGCCGTTAAACATTGGCTTGCTTTGGATTTAATTAAAATTGGGTTGCTTTTAAGTATTCCCAATAATTAAATTAATTTTGTTTAATCGAGGACCCTTAAAACAATTGATTGAACTAAATGTAATCATTGTTATGCCAGATATTAGCCTTGTTTTCACCTCTCCATCCCCTACACGGAGGTAGAGGCGCTCACTTAGAAGCTTCATCTCTTTGGGCATGTTAGAATTCGGATGAGACTATTTTCTCATGGGCGTGAAGAGACCATGGAGGTCTCATTTTTTCATGTGTGCGCAAGACGGGCGGAAAGAAGCTATTGGGGCATTGAAAATGGGCTCAAGAATTTGAGGGCTTTGTCATACACGTGCACAAAACTCAAAATCCCTTTCGCGTGTGTATCCCAAGCGATGGAATGCAACCTAATGCTCTGTTGGTAATCAAGCGTTGAAGGAAAGATTTCCTGTACTATCCAAAGATCTTGATCTAGGTCAAATGAATTCAGAATACAGATAGAAAGGATCAGCTTGTTTATGGAAAATGAGGGGATTTGAAATCTCTCGAAAGATCTTAGAAACCAATTATGGATAAATTGGTTAATGGTCAATTTTAAGACTAGTACTGAACTCAAAAAAGTTTTGTGCAATTTTTGATAACATTCGGCTATTAATGACAATCCTTTGCAATTCGATGTTCCATTTCAAAAAATGTGAAGTAGCATGGATTTTGCTATGGATTCAATTTAGGCCCACTTTCTGAGTCTTTATTGTAATCTTGCTAGATTGAATATGAACAAAAATTAATCAATTTGACAACAATATAGACCTTGAAAGTCAAATTTGGCTAAATGAAAGGTTTTAATGCGAAAGTTAAGTATTATAGAGTTGAAAGAAAAGAGAGGTATAAATTAATCAATTTAATCATAGAGAATTTCATTTTCCTTTTGAAGGTTGTTAGGAACATTTTTAATAAAAATGTAGAGTTTACGGGAAATAAAATTTATAGGCATTTAAATGCCAAGATTAATTTTAATTCTGTGATGTGTCATCACCTATGGAAATACATTGAAAGAGACCAGGAATACTATGTATTACGTAGAATAGGGTTAGCCTTTAGACCATAATCAAAGATGTAGAAACCAGGATTGAAACAAATAGTTCATTCAAATCAACATTGAGAAAGGATGGAGCTCCTATAAAGAGTCAATGATTTTCTTCAGCTTATTAATGAGAAAAAGATCGCATCATAGTGGGATTTCTCTTCAACATATTTCAGCAAATATTTTAAATCAACCATCTCCATTCTGTGGAAAAATAATAGCAACATTCTATTTAAATTGATCAAGGATACACATTTATCTTGAATTAAGATTGTCAAATAAAAATGTGATGAAAAATGGTGTCAAGGTGCATATCCATCATTCCTGCAACGGTATTCTTATGGGAATTGTAATAATTTTGTGTTCAATGGGAATAGTGTAAAATTTGAATGGTACCTTGAAGGAATGAAATAATTCAATCGGAATTCCAATGGCATATAGATATGGAGATTTGTTTTATTGAATTTGATACCAAAGCAGTGAGGGGAAGAACTGATAAAAAGTTTTAAGAACAGGTTTCCAAAGCTTGGTGAAGCAATCCATTTTGAACTTGCATCAGATGGTTATTAGGATGAAGTGTTGTTAAACCACCTGATAATAAATGCTCAAGTGGGTTGAAGGAAGGAAACAAGTTAATTTCATCTAAGCATCGCATTACAGTGGCATGCGCTTGTAACGACCGAAAAATTCACACACGAACAACACAGTAAAAGACAGGATAATTTTTTTTTGACTTGCTTGACACATAACATGACACAACATGTCATCACCAAGGATACAACTAACTCTATGAACAACTTGATACAAGGATGACCACAAAGGCAGCACAGAAACGTTCACACCCATCAAGGACACATTTACTTTTCTTTTAGACATGACAACATAGAAGTCCAACCACAGAGCACACTTACAGTTAGGGCCAACCACAATGAGATATTCTTGAGGGTTGTTTATTTAAAAAGACATCTTGCAATTCTTAGCTTACGTTTTCAAGGAGGCTCAAGATATGATTCATACATTTCATCTTACCAAGCTAAGTTTATTCTTTTGACACTGAGTAATCATCTTTAAATCTTCTCTATTATGACATTTATTTGTCTTAATTCATTTATTTAGAAAAATCAGGGTAATTTAATTCCACAAGGCCATCTATCACCACTTACGCTACTAGAACTCGACTCATGCCCTTATTACAACATGGATTCACTTTTTCAACACACTCAAGAGAAGAGATTACCAATGGAGCACCAAAGACAAAAACTGGTTAGAGGGAGAAGGTCGAGTTGAATTCATCTTTAGGACCTCATTACTTATTGGCAGTTTATGTTGCAAGCTCATCTTATACCATATTAGCACAAAAGGAACTTTACTTAGGCTTCTTCTAAAAGTATTTGTAAGTAATTGATGCTTCCAATAGAGATTAGATTTGAGAAATATGGTAAAGTCATTAATTAAGTCTCCTCGTGGTTTATATTGTTCCTTATATTCTTTCAAAAACATTAGCATTTCCTTGTCAATTATTCATTAAGTGTGACAAAACTTCAGCAAACACTTAAGGAATTGTTCAATAAAGGGAATAGGGTTGTCAAAAGAGTTGTTATAAACATAAATTGCAATGATATCACTTGCCCATGAGACTTGGATATGTTTCTGAAGTCCGTGACCCCTATCATCCAACAAAGTTATGGAAAGAATGGGGAAATAATGTGCAAGGAACTGAGTGCACCTAAATTTGTGAAAAAAAGAAATCAATCGTATGGATAGGTAAATTATGTCTTATCTTCCACACTACTTTTTGATGGTGCATCATAGTGTCCTCAAACACCAATTGAATCATAACCCCATGTCATGATTATTCAAGTAATTGATAGATGCAAAGCTAAATTCTAAACATAGATAATCAAAATGAGAATAAGGACCAACCTAGGTAGAAAATACACACTCTTAATGAAAAAATATAAAAATCAAGCAATAATTCTAATCATAGAAAATAAAAAATAAGTTTATATGATATGTCAAAAATCATCTCCATTGAAATCACCAATTAAAATTTTGCGTTAAAGTACCCAAAATTTCACGTTGAGATTGACCAAAAACATTTTAGAACTCTATATATAGTAACTTGGAAAATGTAGTTACATTCACACAAAGACTTGTATTCAATGTAGATACTGGGGGATACAATTCATGACTAAAATGGGGAAGTTAAATGAAGATAGTCAATTCTTTTCCTCTGAATAGATGAAAAATACTCATTCCAGGACCTACCATGTAATGACCTCTATGGTGTGTTGAACCTATAATGTACCAATTTCTGAAAAATGTATGAAGTTAGAAAATGTTGAACGCATGTGATTGGTTCAATAGAGTCAAACGTGCACTTTACCAAATTGTAGTAATCACTGCCTCACATGTTATTACATCAACTATAGTAAGTAAATGAACAAAAACACCTATGATTAATCAGATTGAACTAGTATCGCACTTGAAAATAAGAATGAAAACACTTTGTAAAATTTGTTGGATTGATCGTGAAGTACTTGAAGATATAAATAAGAATTGAATTATAGGAATTCTCTAATAAACTGCTACGAAAATTTCAGAAGACATAGTTAAAAAGTTAAAGTGAAAAATCAGAGTTTCTTGGGAAAATTAATACAAGTAGGTTTCACCTAGTGAAGCTTGTGTAAGTCTTAGAAATAATAATTGTTATTTCAAAACCATGACTCACATCCTAAACATCGATATTGGATATGAACACAAACACAATCTTCACATAAAGTTACAGTAAATCCAGACTGCATTCTCCTTGATCGATATAGAAATTACAACTATAAGGTATTGTGAAATGTGAATTGACCTTCTTAATGATTTTTGGATTGCAATCATATGAACTACTTGATCAAGTTGGATCCTATTGAACTTTGGATCTAAGTTTGGGTTGTGATCATACCTTGTATAAGGGATGATTAATTTACATTCTTGATACTTTTGGATGGGATTATGATAAGTGAGAGGCAAAGACTATCATATCACTAGGTTTTTTGAAACTCCTAGTAGAAGAAGCATAATTTTGATACTAACATTGTGATAGATTTGTGATATGCTAATAACAGGATTTAATGCTAGTGGGCACTCTGGATTAAATAGTAACAACCTGGGCAGGTACATGGTTCTAGTCATCCCCATAGGATTAATCTGGAATGCTTCTTTCAATTCATGGATATTATGTCCTAATTTTGGGTTCCTAACCTTGATTCAAAACCTAACTTGGGTTGACATCCTTGAATGTGTGTTGTGATAAAATTGAGTTAATATGGCACCTATAAACCTCCATTGCCCTGTAACTCACAGTGTTGTGGAATGTATGTTATTGAATGTGTTGGAACCATATCTCCCATTTTAATGTAGGCAACCAAGGTGGACTTGGCCATGCATAATTTTGTTAAACGGATAATTTTTTCCTCAGTGTTCAGTTGGTATACTTGGCTTTATGAATCATTTGCGTGAGCTTCTCCCCCTTTTTTGTTTTGTGTACAATGTGATGTTGGTCATGATTTATGGAAGTTATCTATGGTGCAGAAAATAATAAATAAGGCAACATTGGAATTATGTTGGTAATACCTTGTGAACCTTTTAGGAAGCATGATAAGAATTTATGGCCCCAACCAGTTAGATTGAGGGAACTTGTATTTCTACGTATTGTTCTATTTGGCTTATCATTCTCGTATTATGGCTTGAGTAGAAGACTCAGTGAAGAATTTCAATGGTGAAAAGTTGACATTCCAAGGATTTTTAATATTGGGTAATAGAAATATTATCAATTACATGGATATATTGGATCTAAAATTTAATTGCATTGGAAGTTAAATTGGAAAAAGGAGAAGAATGGGTTTTCACATGGAAGACGTTTCGAAATGTTGTCTATGGAACTCTTGTGGAATCTTGGAGAGAAATTAGATCTTGGAAGGTCAAATTTGTCTACCAAGAATGTATAGATAGTAAATTGAAATGGAATTTCTAATCTATTTAATGTCTTCAGCTGAAAACAAATCTGCTTGTGAATGGTAAACATGTGAACAACACAACAACATTTCTGAGTTCCATTGTTATTGGAAAGATATTGATTATCTAGTTAAGTATTATGAATATTTTAATGTGGAAGTATTTCATTTAAATCCCTTTAGGTTGTCTCAGGTGGAATTTGAAAGTATTTTTAGTAGATACTGAATGTAATGATTTTTCTAAAGTAGTATGTTGTTTTTGGTTGGCATTCCAAAGATAGGATACCTTAAAAATGCAGTAGTTAACTATGGAATGAGGAAAATGGTATGAATCATCCCTAAAGACTGTTTCAATGGCTTCAGATGAAAGATGTTTGAGGAAACACGAATGCAATTTAGCACCTTTTATCATCTTTTCTTCATTTCCCCGTTCTCAGGTTCTAGGTTTTTGTTATGTTCAGAGGAATAGGGTTCTTATGCCTTTTCAATGGATCATGTCCAAAGACGTCACTTAAGGCTTTTTTAATGATGGCAGAGTCTCAAGTTCCAGACCTTTAGTATCGGCTTGGTATATTTTGTTTGTCATCCCACAGGGAGGTATGTTTGGGGTTTATGAAAATCTAGGATCTGACTATATCTGGCAGTGATAACCTTACGATTATCTCAAGAAATTCGTTTCTAGATTCCATGGTGGCCATGCCTTCAAATTTCAAGCTGGGTTTAAACTATTTATAAGGTATTGGACCAAAATGTTTGAGAATTCTGGTCTGAGATGGACCAGGTTTAGAACAAACATTAAAAGTTTCACTTCGTCGGTTCCAGTGAGCAAAAAAACTATTCACACCAAATGGTACCAACTAGAAAAAATGTGGTTAAGCTCATTTATATGGATCAATGGGTGTAGCGTTGGTTTCAAATAGGGAACCCGAATGGTAACTATTCTTGTATCCGGGGAGGGATCATTAGAACTAGTCGTAGGGAAATGCTGTATGCCTATGTTGGTCCTATTGAATGGAGAGTAATAACTAACAAATAGAAGGCTTGTGATTCTGATTCTATGGGGTGTCAATTTTGGATTATATCTTGATAGCCTTAGGCTCACTCATGGTGAATATTAGATTGAGGGGGCATTCCTCCTCATGCCATTGCTTCCTCCTTCGAAACAATTTTAGATCACAACAAATAGACCATTTATTAATGAGTAGAATATAGAAAGTCTGTTCTTAGCTTGATGTCATGGAAGGATTTAGCTGGAGTGTAGACTACTTTCCATTTTAGCAAGGTTTGAATTAATTGGATAGTTGGCCTAATATGATACGCTGTTGTATAATAAGTGTGTAGAGGATAACCCTATCTTGGATTTTTGGCATACAAATTGATGATTTAAATAATTTGGATTAAAGGTTAATGGTATTTCCCTCAGCATGGGTGAATGAATGATTGTGAATTTCCTTAGAGTAGACTAAACACTTTATTAGTTATTAGCATGACTTAAAATGTTAGGAAGTGAGCATGTAACGACCCAAAAATTCCACAATACGAACAACACAGTAAAATACATGATAAGGTTTTTTTTTGACTTAGCTTTGACACATAACACAACACAACATGCCACCATCAAGGTCACAACTAACTCCGCGGATACCACTTGTAACTACAAGAATGACCACAAATTAATCAGTACGGAAACGTTCACACCCAAAAGGACAATACTCAAGGTTTTTTTTTTGACAAGACAACATAGGAAGCCCAACCACATAATACACTTACAGTCTAGGGCCAAGCCACAATGAGAATATTCTTGAAGGTTATTTATTTTCATAAAAGACCTCTTTCAGTAAGTCCTTAGACTTCATGTTTTCTAAGGGGACTGCTAGAAGGTACAATATTACATACGCTAAGTTTCTTACTTTTACTCCGAAGAGATAATTTTCTCTAAGCCTTCTTGTTACACTGAGTAATCCTGCTTCAAATCTTCTCTATGATGACATTCGTGGGACAGAAAATTCGAACCAAGAAAAAAGAGTAATTTGAAATTCCACAAGGCCATCTGCTTCACCACTAACGCTACTAAGACTTGTTCTTACCCACAAGACAACAAGGGTTTACGTTCAAGCACACTTAAGAGAAGAGGATACAAAGTGCCTTGGGAAAAAGGTTAGAGGGAAAAGGTTGAGTTGAAATCATCTTTAGGAACTCATTAGTTATTGCCAGTTATTTAATTGAAGCTAGGGCAGTCTTAACAAGAATTATCAACAATTTTACTTAGGCTTCGGCCGAAATGAGTATTAACAGAGGAGTAAAAATTACTTTCCAAATGGCGGTGAGATAGGTTGGTGAGCGAAAACTCCAAATTGTTTTCTCTGGCTTATTAAATCTTATCATCTTCACAACAACTAACAGTTCATTTCACCTTAGGGTCGTTTTACAAATTTCACTATAAAAAGGCCATAATGTTCACTAGAGGAGCTAGGGTTATCATGATATAAAGTTTACTTGCAATGATAGTCCTCTGCCCTTGATTATTTAAAGAATTATCTTGCTCAATTCAAGTTGGTGACCCATTGCTACGTTACTTTATTTGAATACAACATTTTAATTTAACTTCCAGAAGTATTAACAATACCCATGTTGCGTTTACTTATGACAGGTTATTATTACTAAGTCATGATGCACAGATTTAACTCAACTATTTATTCTCAAGGGTAAGGTTGTAGCAAGACACTCATTTACAAGAACAAAACAAGGTTACATCAACTCTTAAAATACTGATACTCCAACAAAGTCACTCAACAACAGTAACCAAATTTTCTTATAATTTCAATGATAGTCAAACAATACAAGGTTTCAAAGTTCAGATGACAATAGTCCACAATACATTATACTAAGACATTGATCCTCTTCTAAACTTTCCACTAGACGTTATCAATAGTTGAACAACATAAAAAGGTTTCGATACAAAGGTAAATTCTCAACTGAGGTTGATGAAACAAAATCTACAAGTCTATCCCTCATCTACTCGTCAAAATCCATCTGCAACAATTTTCTACAAGAGTCAGTTCGCGAGAACTGAGCAAGATAAGGCTACACAAAACCACCATAACTATTATCTAACAATACCATGAAAAGGAAGCACTTTATTACAAGAATTTGGGTCAAACCTCTAAACACTATCAACACATCAAGTTATAATAAAGTCTATCACCATGCCAATCAAAGAAGGAGAAGACCTTTGTACTTCAGTTAGGAGTAAAAAGCAACGAAAGTATAATAATCGTATGAGAATGGCCCTTGGCCCTATAAGGAGAAATAAAATAATATAGCAAACAACAGAATTCCCATCAAGTAAGTAATTAAATAATAATTACAAGATTGAGATTTGATATATACACCAACCATCTAGAAATTTATCAAAGGTACCAAACGCATAGACTAAATAATATATTTCTAAAAGCACAAGAGTTGATCGGCCCAAGAAAGGGGAACCACGGGTTTCAAGAATTAACACAAAAAGCCATGTATAATTGAGTTTAAAAACTAGAAATCAAATAGAGTATACACACAACATAAGTTTCGAAGCGAAGGCAAAGTATACTAGTTTTGACCATTAACTACAAGAGATTTTCCAATCATCCAAGAAGGGTCAAAGTCTTACAGGCTAGTAGCAAACATGCGAGAGAAGAAGGGGGTTCCGTCCAACAAGAGTATACAATAATGTCATCAAAATTTTTTTATAACACTAAAGATTTGCAAACCTCCACTACAATACTAATGTTTGGTTAACTTAAAATAAATTACCCATATCCCAAAACAACCATATTTTACGGCAACCCTTGGTAACGTAGTCAACCGTCGCACAAATAGATACAAACATAATTTCTAAGTGACTTTAACAAAACAAAAACTTCCTCTATGAATTCATAAGATTATCACACGAAGGCTGAGTTTTCTTCCCGAAGGTCAATCACATATAAGGAAATCTCCATCACAAACTATTACAGTAATTACGTGGCATAAAAACTGACCAATATTAATTAATAGCGTTAACATTGCCAAGGGAGAAAAATAATGCCAGTTAGGAAAAAACAGAAGAGCGCCATCAGCAATGCGAGGTTTGAAACAGGGGCTGATGTCGTACCTATACATAGGGGTGGTGACAAACCATGTGAAACTTTCCTTTGCCACTACTAGTGGCGCACATTTGAAGAAAAAATCCCTGAAACCCGCTAAAGACACCCTTGTCCTGAAACTGGATGATGAAGCTCTTCTCAAAGTTCAGGATTTGGAAGAGGTATATAGCAGTCATGCTCTCATATGTAGGTTCAACCATTTTTGGCCCAATCTTTCTCAAGTGCACGAATGGATCACTGAAAAATAGAGCCCCAAAATCAAGGGTAAGATACAGCTTTATCCCTACTCCAAAGCATATTTCATTGTTGTTTCTGAATCCTAATCAAGATGGTAACACCGTCCATAATATGTATTGGGTATGAGGGGATCAATACGGTCTCATGAAAAAACCTTGTTTTTTCCTGTCATTTTACCCATTGAAAGACTCCTTTGATTTGATGCCTATTTAGAGTCGGACTCTCGAGGTATTCCCCTACAACTATGGAACGAACCTTACTTTGAAGCCATTGGGAAATAAGTTTAGGGGCTTTTGAAAAACCTAGACAATGCAACCGCCCAACGTTGTTCCATACTACTTATGCTTGAGGATCTTAGTGGATATTATATGTTTCCCTAGACCTCCTTGAGAAGATTAATCTACAGGTTGGAGAAAGAATTAAGGACTCAACGATTAGACTATGAAAGACTGGCTTTTCCGGTGCCATACAGGTGCTTTGAAACTAGACATTTGATTGGGGAGTGTTATGGGTGATATAAAAAACGCAGGGGGGGAGGCTAATCCTAGCCTAGTGGAAGGATTCACTCCCCTCTCACATTTTACCATTAATGCCCTAATTTGATTCGCTTCCTGATGATCCTCTTCTCTAAAAAAGAGCCACTCTTAAGGGCAGTCTGTTCCCCTATTATGTAAGATTCCCCTCTCAGGTGCCTCCTCACAAACTGCATTCATTGACAAATATACCCAAGTTTCTCTCCTGAGATCAATTCAAGGAGAGTGTAACCCCCTCTTTCTCATGCTAAGTATTCTATTTCAACCTATTTCCTCTTTATTGAGGTTCTTCTCTTGTACGCCTCTGACATGGTGTTGACGATCGAGCTTAACAAGGAGGAGTGGATGGTTTTCCAAAACAATAAAAGATCCCCTTCTAAGATGTTCCAACCCCATTCCATATGAATCTTAGATCGCAATCTTCTTCTTTGAGTTGACCGCATGTTCTTTTTCTTTTGTTGTGATGTTTTTGTTCACTTTCTGCAGCTTGGATGCATTTTTCAGTCTTGTCCCTTTCGGTCTTCATCATTGTATCTTGGCTTTAGGACTTTTTGTACCTGGGTAGGATCCCAGTTAAAAGACCTTTACCCTTAATTAAAAATAAATAAAATTTTATGAAGGATTTTGAACGGAGTGACAAGTGAGAAAAGGAGAAGATTGTTTTGTGGGAAACTAGAGTATATTACACAACGATTTTCTATGATGCATGAGAGGAGGATACTAGATGCATGTCACTTTCTTTGGATGAGGATGGGTCGGCATTGGAGGTGCTAGATTCGGTAGTAGCCTAATCTTTAAAAAAGGTCCAGTAAATCTTTGATTGGGCGTTTCGTTGGGGTAAGAACCAACATCGACTCTTTATGGGTATGGGCCAGTTTTAGATGAAAACAAGAGAACATTTTGCAGGTCACATCTCTAGAAAATGGTCTCTTTCTGTTTCTGTTCATGTTTGATATAGATCTCAGTAAGGTGCTTCTGGGGGGCATTGGTTATTTTATAAGACAATTTTTGCTTTGACCATGTGGCATCCAGGTGTCCTTCAGGTTTATCTAGACCCCTGCTTCCTTGTCTGGGTGAATCTTCCTACTCTACCACTGGATTTCTAGGACAAGGATGTGTTGTTATGGGAGGTTTCTAGAGATCTTGGTCAGTTTATGCCCTTTGACTCCACCACCATGGCATGCTCTAGATTAACTAGTAAGTTAGATTTTGTGTGAATGTTTCCTATGTTTCAACCTTCCTTCCTCTATTCGTCTCAGATCTAGGTATGGTGTTTGGGTTCAAAATATGTTGAAGGATCCCCTATCTTATACCTTAGATGTAGAATAGGCGAACATTGTGTTGGGAACTGCTCAAATTTTGAGTAGGAATGGCAGAAGAAAACACCTCATTTAGGCGTTGAGCTTGTTAGTGGTCGGATTGAGGGTCAAATGGGGTCTAGGTTCTTGTTTGGACTGATTGTGCCAGTTTGTTATGAAGAGGTTTTTTCTAAAGACGAGAGCTTAGCTACTGATATGGTAGTGGATGGTGTTACTCCTTCTCAATCCCCTATTGGTTTATAGGGTTTGATGGACCTAGAACCAAAGAAGGTTAAATCTATGTCAAACGAAGATTCAAGTGAGGATATTTTTGATTCAAAAAAGGGCCACTAGAGCTTTTATTAGGTTCTTATGGGTTGGGGTTGTTTGTTGTTTGTTCGGTCAAGTTTCTTTGACTCTCATTTGTTGTTTGTTTAGGTTTAGAATTATTTGTTTTATCATTGAAAATTCTTCGGTATTTGTATCAGGTTTTTAGTTTGATATTTAGATTTAGACATGTATATATAATTTTTTTTAAAGATAAGTAGTTGTGCTACCCTATCAATGTTTTCTTCAATTTCTTATCTCCTGGAAAATAATCAGAGATACAGTATTTGGTTTGAGAGTGTAAATGTGTATATATGCACACGCGCACACACACACACACACACACACACACACACACACACACACACATCAAAATAGTGATTTAGGTTTATTTTTATCTGTAGGGTCAAAAGATTGAATCCATTGTTCATAATAGAGGGCAGAAAAGTTTAAAAGGGAGCGGCCCAGCCACACTGAGTGAGGTTTGGCCATAGTGGCTGGGGAAAAGGACGTGGGGAGGCATAAGGGAGGGGGAGTGGTGGTGTGGGCATAGACACACCACATAGTGGTGTGGCTATGGACACAAGTCAGGGTTGGAGGGATAGGTCGCGGGAAGGTCACGACCTGTCCCTCCCCACTGTTATATATATTTTTGTTTTACTTACAACCAAGCCTCCCAGTTGTAAACTTTGACTTCACATTTTTTTGTTATTGCATATATATATAAAGATTGGATAATACATATGGATATGAGATTTTGTTTTCTAATATTTTCCCTCAAGTTGGGTATTATGAAAAAATTATTTTATATGGGTTTGTGTGTGTGTGTGTGTGTGTGTGTGTGTGTGTGTGTGTGTGTGTGTGTGTGCGTGCCTATATACAAATGTATTGTGTTCCTATATACTGAATGACATTAAATAACATACATTGTTCCTAGTTTGAGACTATTATAGAACGAGGAGAAAGGAAATACCATAATAAGCTAAACTAGTTGAAAACTTCTATCTTTTTCCCTTAAAAAGAGCTCTAATACAATAAGATAATATTACAATCCTTCAAGAGCAAAGTATGGACTAAAACCTTCACTTCTGAACACAAAGATGCAAAGATTTATTCTAAAAGAAAGTTTTCAAATACAACTTTATTGGTCTCTTTGTCATTAATATCTTGAAAGTATATATAGGAAACCTTGTTAAAATTTACAACATGCTAGCTATGGTCCTAATCTCCAAGTTCAACCAATAGGAGCATGAATACAATAAAATTTTCCTTTAAAGTTGAATCAAAACTAACACTATACCATCACTTTACACTTCTTTCTAACATATACTAAGAATCACAACATCTAGATTTGTATTATGCATTTCCATATCCCATACAATAAAACATCATTGGATAGCATAATGAACTAACAAGTGAGAGATATTTTTCCTCTATTTAATAAGTAGAAACAAAATAACAAGAATACAGATTTCTTGTATACAACATGCATTTTTTTTTTTTCAAATCTACTCTTTAATATAGGATAAAATGCAAACTTCCCATCCATAACCAAATCCTTTCAATAAGCCTTTAAAATAATACAAGCATACCCATACTTTCCATTAAGAAATGTTGAAAAGCATACACAAAGGCAAAAATAAGAGTTCCTTACAACAAGAAGGCATCAATATTACAATATGGCAATATTCATTCTCTAAGAGAGGTTAACTTGAATCAAATTTTTCTTATGCAAGATACAACTTCAGTCCAAGATAGGAGAAGACTCAACAAGATTACATCACCATTCCAAGGCATAATAAAATACAAGTGGATATACCTCCCCTAAAATGGGGAACAACATGTCAAAATCTCCAACTTTTCTTCACCAAACTCCAAGTCAAAACTGCAATTTTTCCACAACAAAAGTAGCCTTCATAGCACAAGAAGAAAGGGCCTGGTTACCTCCCAACCATATGGCATCATCACATGCCATCTCCAAAACAATTAGAGGACATGCTAGCCTCCCTCCAAGCCTATGGGAGAGAGACTAGCAAGCCTCGAGAATGCACAAGTGAAAGGAACAAGGGTGAAAAACACACAAGCACAAATTGAAAACACACACAACAATCAAATAAACAAAACCAACACATGAGGAAAAATTCATGTTTTCCCCAAAAGGGGAAGAGTGACAAGAATCCCATATGAAGCCAAAGAGTGAACCAAACATAGAAACAGAATAATAATCTCCAAGTACCCTCATTATCTCTCCATTCAAAACTTCTCTCCTTATCTCTCTAACCCAAGCACCAAGCCTCCTCCTTGGAAGGATTTTTCAAGCCATATATGATTTCCTTGCCAAGGATGGAGAAGGAAGTTCAAACCATATGAAAATCCTTCCCCACATCAAACCATATGAGGGGAGGAATAAATAAGACCAACATGGCTTGCACATCAAGCCATGTGGTGAAGAAGGGTATTCCTCCATCTTCCTCGACAACTCCAAAATCCATCACAAAGCATGATGGGTGGAGAAAATGAAAAGAAAATTAAATCCACAAACATTCCCATAGCAAACACACAAGCAACAACACATATACACACCATTTTTTATTTCAAAATCACATTAAGTTATCATAAGAAAAAATGAGAGAGATACATGGAGGCCTACCTCAATTAAGATATCCCAAACTTAAAGCAATCTAACACACTCCAAAGATCCAAGCTCCACAAGCTTTCTCCAAAATTTCCAACTCCAAAATGTAAGAATGACCAAAAAGTTCCCAACCCCTCTCTGTGAGGTAATATAAAAGAATAAACAATTTACAATCCTCTCAAATGAGAGGGTGACATGTGTCACACACCTCATCTCCCCATAAAAATATTCCTAAAAATACAAAGATGATAAAACAAAGCCCATTTAGGAGGTAATCTCCCAAATTCCCCAAAATGTAAATAAATCCAACACCCTATAACTTATAAGAAACAAAAAAACTAACCATCCTCACAAGATGGTGACATATGAGGGGTTAAATGGGAGGGAAACTCTCATTTGGCCTTGAAAAAGAGACTCCCCTAACCATAGGTAGGGTCCAAGGGGCTCATTTCCATGAAAGGGGAACCCCCAAAGTGAAATGAGGTCCCCAAAATTGCCACATTTAGCCCAAATTCGAGATTGGGCTAAATGGAACAGGGGTTGAGGTGGTGGGGCCCACCCAAAGGGTTATTATGTGGTCCCAACCTCTTAATAAAAAAATTTAATTAATCTTAATTCACTTCTAACACATGTGGTGACCATTAGGTCCCTAAAATTTTTTATCACAAGACTAAACAGATCACAATAACATAATTTTAATTAGGAATCACTCATAGTGTCCCAAACATGAACATGCCACAAACATAAAAGGCTACACACAATCATGCATGGCTAGGACTTGGCCCATTCGGTCACTTGTGCAACTCAAGGCACAACTACCTTGAAACTCACGTTCTCATGTGCCCTCTAATCTACACACTCAATGCAAACATTAAACATACTTTCTCAATAAAATATATTATTTAAACAATACCAATAAATCAATCATCGATAAATCAGGATAACTATACCAAAATAAATTTCAGTATGAAATGGCGAAGCGCTAATCATATACATCGACATTAACTCAAGCTATACTATACATCTAAGCATTACATGACTACATCTAATTACTCATTAAAAATTAAATGATCACCATGTATACAAAAATTCCATATGTAAATCCATCACATATGAAATGAAACCAACTGTACCATAACCTGTTGATATCCAAAACCATACAATGCAAAAGATAAGATAATGGTCCATAATACTAGATTGGTGCTATGTGCCCAAATCACCACAAGTTTCGTCAAAAGAACCATAATAAAAACATACAGTATCCAAATGGTGCTAAAATCCATACCCATCATCGAATAAAATAAATTAGTCAGTAGAAGAACTACTGTAAGAAGAGGTGGGTGCTACATAATCATGTGACTAGCAATTAAACCCGTCAAGTGCAATTAAGATGCCTATGCATTGTGTAGATAGTTGCGATGTTTGGTGGGGATGGTTGTGAGCTCATTCACAACATCCCATGGATCTGCTTGGGGTCTTTGACTATATGTCAGGGGTGGAAAGACCCTAAGCGCCAATATTTTTTTCCACAACCCACCATTCACCATAGAATAATAGAAACAAACCCACATTTGACAAGTCGTCGGTTGCATTGAAAATGCACAAATTGTAAAAGAAAACACCATCTCTTATACATACAAAAAAAATGATACAAAGGCAATGGATTATCCACAAATAATATTGCATGATACCGATTATTGCATTTGTAATGTTGCAAGTAATTACATCGACACTTATTGTTCCAGACTAGATCAATGAGAGTAATTTTCACAATGCAAAAATATCGTAAGGCTATGGGTTCTTTGCTCATAGCTATACAGCCATATCCATGCCACCCACATTAATTTGGTTCTCTTGGGCCCCACCAATTCTTCTCAAAGTCAAGTTCTCCTTGCCACTCCACCAAAATACACCATCTTAGTTTGTGTGTTGCCTACTCATTGGATATTAAACTTTCTTTAAACTTATCCTATATTATTGAGTACTGCAATTCAAAATTTCTCGCGAATGGAAGATCTTCACACCACTAATGGGATCACTTGAGTTCGCAAATCAATTTTTTCCTCTTTCCCAAAGCCTTGGAATTTGACTCAAGCAAGTTTCTTTTTCGAGACCACACCTTTCCTATACATCTAAATTACATTACCTCAATGCCCCGCACCCCGCACTCCCTTTTCCCTTCAAAATATTAAAATAAATGATGTGTATCATATCTTCCTAGTTGTAAGAAAGAGGATTTTCTCGTGCGTTCCTTCTAACATTTTCCCTTCTACTAGATTTCATCTCCTTCAATCTCCTACTTCATCACCCCTCTTCCTCCACTTTCTATCTCCCTCATGTTTAATTTCTTTGTTATACCCCTCTTCCTCCACATTTTATCTCCCTCGTGTTTAACTTCTTTGTCACACCCCTTTGGGGTTTCCATCGAAGATTTATGTTATTTATCCTATTCATTCTTCGCTGCACCTGGCGTGTCCTCTGAGAAAGTGTAAGTCTGGCACGTTCTGTGCCATCGACTTGCCAAAAACTCGAACCGCTATTTATCCTATTCATTCTTCACCTAGAAAAAATTTGAACTGCTGAACTCCCAAATATAAGCACTGCATCTTACCGCTTCACCATTACACACACAAATGTTGAATATACGCCTCGACTTTATTTATATTGACTGCTGTTGAAATTGGACAAATATGGAACGTAGCGGCTGGATAAGGCCTTCCGTCCAGTGAGCCATTGTGCTGTGATCGCTATTAATATGACACAGAGACATGGATGGGTTGCCGCATCGCATATGCCTGGCGCCATTGACAGCACATGTTTCTCGTTTGGTTTTGTTTAACAATCCAATCCATCTGTCGCTTCCCATCGATCATTTCCTCGATAATATCACCACTGCCATGGTATACATACACTAAATCACTCACCATTCTACTCAGATCAGCATAGCGTAAGTAGTAGAATCGGAAGAGAGATGGAGAGAAATATGAGTGGCGCATTGCTACTGTTTCTGTGCTTATCACTGTGCAGTCGGTCATGTGTTGAGATCGCTAATGCGCAGCGGGAGCAGCAGCGTGAGAGGCATCAATATCAGCAACGATCATGCAGAGTGCAACATCTAAGTGCTCAACAACCCACAGAAACCATACGATCAGAGGCTGGCACTGTTGAGCTCTCCTCCAGAATGGACAATGACGAATTGGACTGTGCTGGTGTTGAATTCATGAGGGAGACAATTGAAAGAAATGGGCTGTCGCTTCCCAGATACGCCAATACCCCTAAGCTTGCATATATCGTCGAGGGTGGGTAGGCGGCCATAGCCGTAATTTATACGCTTTTATTCTATTTTAAGTTGAACTACATTACTCTGTGTGTGTGGACATGTCATTTTTCTTTGTTGATCAGGTGAGGGTAGGCTGGGAGTCGTTTTTCCTGGGTGTCCTGAGACTTCTAGACGGCCTCCTTTTGGAGCTGGAGAAGGGGAAAGTGAGTGCCAACGAAGAACAAGAGCGGGAAGACAAGGAGAAAGAGAAGAAGAAGAGCGACGAGGAATGGAGGAAGAAAGCATCAGGCATGAGCGCGAGCGTGCGCGTGAGGAAAGCTCTCAAAAGGTGAGAAGAGTGCGCAGAGGAGATGTAATCGCCATTTTTGCAGGGGCGGCATACTGGTGGTACAACGATGGTGACACCCCTCTCAGAATTGTCGCCATTGCCGACTCTTCCAACTATCAAAACCAACTCGATAAACGCTATCGCGTAAGCACTGCCCAATTCTCTGTTCTTTATTTGCTATTTGAGATTGCACAATGAATGCATATTAACTTGTTAAATGAACGAATTGACAGCCCTTCTATTTGGCGGGATCATCTGCGACTCGCGAAAGAAGCGAGGGAGCCAGAGAGGAAGAGAGAATTGGTGGTAATATTCTCGCCGGTTTCGATCCGAATATTCTGGCTGAGGCGTGGGGAGTGAGGAGAGAGACTGTGACAAGCATTCAAGAGAATAACCAGAGAAGAGGGCTGATCGTCAGAGTTAATGAACCACGCAGTACTCGACGAGGACCTGCTGATTTCCAAGTGGAAGAAAATGATCAGGTTGATTCCTCAAATGCCAATGGACTTGAACAGCTCTTCTGCAACATGCGGCTGAGGCACAATGCCGACCGGCCCGAGGAGGCAGACATGTACGTGAGAGATGGAGGAAGGCTCAATACTGTTAACCGCTTCAAACTTGATGCGCTCACTCACTTAAACTTGGCAGCCGAGAGAGGCGTTCTCCGCCCTGTAAGATTATATTAAGTTCAACATTGTTATATTAAACTCAACAATTTAGAGTAGTTATTGAGATTATATGAATATTTCAGGGAGCAATGTTCGTACCATCCTGGCTTTCCTGCCATGCAATAGTGTACGCTACAAGAGGAGACGCCCACATTCAGGTGGTAGAAAACAGAGGAAGAAAGGTGTTCGACGGAAGGATAAGAGAAGGGCAGTTCATTGTAATTCCTCAGTTTTACGCAGTGGTGAAGAGAGCAGGAGACCAGGGCTTCGACTGGATTACCTTCACCACAAGCCACAGGTGAGCTCAACTTAATGCAATTAGTTATATCAATCTCTATCATCTTTAATAAAATGGGTACATATAATAATTATATGTATGATTATGTGAGTTGCAGCCCCATCCGATCGAGCTTGGCCGGAAGAAACTCAGTGCTGAAGGCAATGCCTGAGGAGGTTGTGATGAATGCCTACAATATTAGCTGCAGGGAAGCTCACCAGTTGAGGTGGAACAGAGACCATGACTTCCTCATTATGCCTCCGCGTCGACAACAGTAATCTGCATAGACATGAGACTCAGAGTACATCAGCCGGTCTTATAAGCATCTCTGCTATCCTTTTCCAAGTGCTGTACTAAAGAGAAATGTGGCTCTACCAAACTTTCTCAAATAAAATGCAATGTTCTTTCTCTCATCGGATATGATTGCAACTCCGAGTATAAACAATTACTTCATAACCCGTCATTCACATTTCTCTCTCACACACAATTTTTCATTAAATACAAAGATGATCAACAGTATCTTCCGTGGTCGTCAGCATTACATAAGACGTCTTCCAAATCATGTTCAGTTTGATTCCCAAAGAGCAATCCTAAATTTAAAATTTGAAATTATAATGCATGATCCTAAGAAATCTGGCGGCCAAAAAAGCAACACCATCGTTGAATAACATAACGGTGTACATACCTATAAGCTATTAATTTCATGATAAAATCAAAGTAGTTATGAAATTTGAAACCTGTTAGCGGATTTAAGTCATGAAGTTAGGAATCTTGTTAGCAGAATTGCAATAATGGGTTGTATTAAATATATATTTTATTTAATTATTTTAAAATAAGAATTTTAATTAAATGCTTCTTCAATCATGTTTATCTAATAATTCTCATTAATATAAAGTTTAGAAATAATTAGTTTTCAATAAAAAGAAATCGGTTCCGTATATATTTGTATCTCTATTTTTTAAAATTAAATTCTACTAGCATACTAATATTATATTAACATATGTATAATATGCCGAGAGGTATAGTTCACAACACATTTATACTTTTAAACATATTTTCTATACCTCTCGACATATTTTACATATATTAATATGATATAGGTATGCTAGTAGCACCTATGGGAGTCAAATTATACCTAAGGTTGAGGACTTAAGACTCGTATTATTACTAATAAGGATCCCCGCCCACGTGGTTCATTGGTGAAATCAACACTTCTTTCCATATAAGATCAAGAACCCAAGATAGCATTCGACCCCCTATATATTTAATATTTCCTTAAGTCATTAGAATTTCTAATGAATTTGATTGAACTACCTTAAGGTATATTTTCTACAAATCAAAACCAATAATATCCAAGATAATATATTGAAATTTTCATGGAAAGACAAACAATTAATAATCTTTTCTAATATTCATTTAGATCAAAATGTCGCAAATGAAAATTAAAATGACAAAATATTAACAGTTAATCCATTTAGATTCAAATATCTTACAAGGGACGCCATATAGCCATTTAATAAGGGAAGCATATCTCTTAAGAGAATAAGTATGGGTAATAAAAATTCTACGTCTATAATACATAAAGTTCTTATGGATTTTATTAGTAACCATATTATCATGTTCTAAAAATAAAGTATTATTTCATATGAATCAAAATACGAAATTTACATCACATGAAATGACAAAATCATAGAATGAAATGTGTGTTACATAGGGGACATTAGTTATATTCCAAAGAGTTAAATCTTTCTTCCTCTGCCTTCCATTTTGAAATTAGTTTTCCCTTCTTCATCTTTTCATACCGATCATATGTAAATGGAGGAAATATTCTTAGACTTTGCAATGACTTTACTCGAGAGATAGCCACAAATGTTAACCCTATTGTTTCCATTTTTCCAATATCAACTGTAGCCTTGGAAAGAGTCCAACCTTGCGATTTATGTATTGTCAATGCCCATGCCAGCCGTAAGGGTAATTGGTGTGTGCGTCCCCTTTGTATTGGTGTAATTGGGATGGTGCATGGATTTCTATCTTCAAATGGTATTCCGAAGTAATTATCAAATTTAACCATTGCATATGTCAGTGGTTTCGGTGGGCCACTACCAGGGGTGTATATTATGCTTCGGATATATCCTAGAGCTCCATTTACAAGACCTGCTTCTATCCAAAGATTGGATGTTAACATAACCCTTGCATCATTAGAAATTAATAATTAAATATCAATTTCATCATTCGGACCTCTTGTCAGTGTGTTGGTGGTACTTTTTGTAGTAACAATGCTACATACAACATGTCTTTTCAATAAATGTAATTTTTTGTTGTTGTGGTTATTCACGTTAATCTTTGTCGTGATCAGGCAAATATTATTATTGAATTCTTCATTGCTAGCTTTGTATAATGTTGAACTTGTTCTACTCATTAATTAATAGCATCCAATCATCTAGTGTCAGATTTGCATCTCTGAGATTTGTGAGAAGTTGTCGAAAATGTTTTTGGTCTTTGTTTTCTTCTTCTTGTCTAAATACCTTATCCAATGTAAAAACTATTCTGAATGCTTCCCATATCAGCTTTACATGTCTATTACTATCATATGGTGGTTTTTCTATAACAAGAGGAAATTGCCCCAAATATCTTACCAAAATCATAGAAACACCACCAAAACTGATGTCTTCTTTTTCAGGGAATGCTTGACAAAGTCAGGAGTCTATGTTTTCTAGCAAAAATTTTCCGATAAAGCTCATTTCATCAATCAATATATATTTTATGTAGCACATCTCTTGTTGGAATGTTGTAAGTCTTGATCATTCTAATTTTACAAAATCTGTAATAGGGATTCGAAATTATGAATGGATCGTTGAGGCACCAATATTAAATGTTGCAACTTTTGTTGTTGCAAGTAATAGAAGAGGAGAACATTGTCGAAATGATGCATCAAAAAGCGCTTGACGAATCGCACCAATCACATAGGATTTTTCAGTTTCTGATGTTCCTTGAACTATGATGAACAATGACATGTTATTTTGACGCTGATTATAATGTGTTAGTATTATATCAAGTGCTTATTTTTGTTTAGCACCCAAGGTGTCATAATTGAAATTTGGGGCTAATTCATCATCTATAACCAACCCATTATCTTTCATGCTACTTATGAATTTTATTTCTTTACTTGTGTATTCTCCACCTTGATATTCATCATTCCATGGTGTTTGTTTATCAATATCTCTTCTTCCCAACATATCTATCTAAGTCACTTGAAAAAATTGACCATGATGAAGCCTCGATATGATTTCCCATTCATGTTCGGTTGTATTTTGTTGAATATGTTTATTAACTTCATCTTCATAATCATTACTATTATCAGCATCTTCTATAATAGTCCTCCTCTCGATATGCCATGAATTATAATTGAAAAAATCCCAGTTTGAACATATTTAATCAAAACTAAGTCTGATATCTCTCTCTATATCACGAAACAACTTGTAAAGCAACAACTCTGACCAACAAAATTCAACCCATTTATGCAATTCATGCGAAGGGATGGATGAAAACCTTGGGAATACTCTAACAATAACTACCGAAATCCTAACCT
Organism: Taxus chinensis; assembly: GCA_019776745.2. Classification (NCBI taxonomy): domain Eukaryota; kingdom Viridiplantae; phylum Streptophyta; class Pinopsida; order Cupressales; family Taxaceae; genus Taxus; species Taxus chinensis. The sequence continues at coordinate 214,909,754 of CM034157.1, forward strand.
CAAATTTGTTATCTCCTTTTCTCCATGGATTATACATCCAATATCTAGCAACATCAATAAGTGACACACTTTCCATGGGAAAAGGCCTATTATTGTACCCATCAATGAAAATTTTTACATGTTCTTCATGGTCATCTTCATGAGTTGTTGTTACTAGTTTGAACAACTCACGTGAAACATTCAAATTGATAAATATTCTACTACTGTAACGACCCGAAAATTCACACACACGAACAACACAGTAAAAGACAGGATAAATTTTTTTTTTGACTTACTTGACATATAACATGATGCAACATGTCATCACGAAGGATACAACTAACTCTGTGAACAACTCGATACAAGGATGGCCATAAAAGCAGCATGGAAACGTTCACACCTATCAAGGACAATATACTTTTCTTTTTTTTTGACAGAATAATATAGAAGCCCAACCACATGACACTCTCACAGCTAGGGCAAGCCATAGTAAGAAATGATTGGAGGTTATTTATTTTGATAAGACACCCTTTAACTCATGACTTAAGTTTTCAGAAGGATTCAATATATGATTCACACAAATTCATCTTACCAACTGAGTTATGTTCTTATACACTATAGAGTAGTTCACTTAAAGTCTTCTCCTTTATAACCATTATTTGTTTTATATATTTATTTGATAAAGATGGTAATTTAATTCCATAAGGCCATCTATTCACACTTACGTAACTAGAACTCGTTTATGCCCACAAGACAACATGGTTTTAAGTTCAACACACTTAAGAGAAGAGATACAAGGTGCCTTGAAAAAGGGTTAGAGGGAGAAGGTCGAGATGAAACATCTTTAGGGCCTCATTAGTTATTGCCCGTATTTAATTGAAGCTAGGGCTCTTAACCAGAATTATCAACAACTTTACTTAGGCTTCGCTAAAAATATTAACAAGGAGTAAAAATTTACTTTCCAAATGGTGGTGAGAAAGATGGTGAGGTCTCCAATTTGTTTTCTCTGGCTGTAACGCCACAAAAATACGACGACACTACGCTCATGAAAACGACGGCGACGTTGGCGCCGCAAAACATCTGTCCCGAAAGTGCGACAAATTTTTTTATTTTTTTTTTAAAGTTAGAGGATTCTTGTTTGATTTATTTTATCCGCGAGTCTTGTGACCTGCTTGACCTTGGGAATAGATAAGCTTCAATCTTTTACGCTTGCCATAAACAACCAAGACGAAAAATTGTTTTCGACATAATTTTTTTTTTTACTTAAAATGGTTGTGCCCGTATACAGGCTCGAACTAACAAAATTTCGAGTTTCCGTGGTGTTAAAGCTTCGAGGAACGATGATGATTAATTAACCTCATTATGACATTTTCGCAAGAGATAAGGAGGGTCGTCTTTCGAGTTAAATTTTGTCTGATGTCTGGTGCTGTCGTGATAGCAATGTTTTCAATGCTAGCTTTAGGGTATGATGTAATTATTATGAAAAAAATTCACTGACCACTCAATCCTTATTTTTATTTTATTATCCAATTATATTACGTATATCGCGATTTAATACATTATAATATATATGTACATATACTGAAAGGAGTCGCACCTTACAATATACATACTTGGCGCTAAACTATTCTATTGCATTGTATAATTTCATATGTTTCGGTATATATAGTACCTTATTTACCTCTAAAGTAATTATTATTGAAAATTTTATTAGATTTCATACCACTATTATTTAGCATAGGAATTAATCACTCCAGTATGTAACCTAACTATATCCTCATTTTTAAAAACCATACTTGTAAGGTATGGCATTTCAACGCTTAAAGTCTTTTAATATATGTTCTAGACATCTCTTTAAAGACAATTGAATACTTTTAAAATTAAGTGATATATAAGCGATATATTAACAAAATATATCATACAATCCGTCTAAACGCTTATACACATATTTGAAATTTGAATTTTAATGACAAGAGTCAAATCGGGGGGGGGTCAAAGACAATATTTCAAACTGCTTTAAATATACTTTGGTTAGGGCGGCTGAGATCAAAGCTGGTTCATGGCGCATTACCCTTATGACCCCCAAAACATTATTAAATGTCTCTTCCCCCTGGCAGTGTAAGATCTTATTTCACCTACAGGCCGCCTACAATTCAATGTTTAATGACACAAGATTTGTAAATCTGAGCCTCCTCCTTGGTCTGAAAACCATCCAGTTCTCGCCCCAGGCCGCGTTGAAAGGGATCCAGGGAAGGAAGGCGTGAAGCAGGCAATGCTACATGCATTAAAGTGCTGCAGATCTAAGTTCAGTTTGCAAATGTGACCCTTCGAAGGGAATGCTGTTGGCAGATCCTGGTCCTTGTAATCGCGTGAAACGGAGGCAGGAGTATCAGGGTCATGGAACAAATGTGCAGGATATTTCCCAGGGTTCAGGCGCGTGGACAAGTCAGGTAAGGTGGCCACATGCAGGCACCTGCCTACTGGTTATTGTCGACATTGAAGGCGACAGAGCAATGGGGTGGGACCACGAAGGCAGGTTCATCCAACTATGTTGTTATCTGTACAGTATCGAATCTGCATTCTCCAAATTTGTTGTGATTCAACTTCGTGTATCAAGAATGGATCAGGCATATCTGGGTGATCAGAAGTGAATGATTATCAAATTTTTGTTTATGATTATAAGATTCTCTTAGACAAAATTTAAGGGTGATTGACTGGTCTTCATTTTCAGACTAACTTCACATTTGTTTGGGCAGTTGCGAGGCCTGCCATGCAGCTTGATATTTGTGAAGCTAAGACCACTGTAGTGTCCTAATCTGTTAAAAAAAAACGTTTTCTTTGTAAGCATTGCAACAGTTTAAATATTCGCTATGACAGTCAGCGCTTTGTGTTTCAAGTTGTCTATCAGGCATATCTACTGAAACGTATCATCATTTCTTTTTATATTAGCAGTTATTCTCTTAGACACGATTTAAGGGTGATTGACTGGTCTTGATTTTGAGACTAACTTCACATTTGTTTGGGCAGTTGCGAGGCCTGCCATGCAGCTTGATATTTGTGAAGCTAAGACCACTCGCAGTGTCCTAATCTGTAAAAAAAAAAGACGTTTAAAATATTTGTAAGCATTGCAACAATTTAAGTATCGCTGTGACAGTCAGCGCTTTTGTATCTAGTTGTCCATCAAGCATATCTTGTGAAAGCGTATCATCATTTTTTTTTTTAAATTAATAGATTACCTAAAAAACATGGATAATCTTAATAAATATTAAAAGATTACATATTTACCTTGGTAATGAAAATTTATCCATACATCTTAGATTGTTTTAGGAACTAAAAATATAAGATTTATACAATCATTAAATAAAGAATTTTAGCTTCTAATAAACAATCTTTTGTACTCATTCAATAAACAATATTCATGGGTATTTTAGTTTAATTTGATTTCATTTCCTTCTTTTTTGCCAATAATTTACAATGGGATTCATAAATGAAGAAACTTTCATAAGGGAGTTAGAGCTTAGAAATTTCATTGTCATACTAAAAACCATTTGAAAATTTAAGCCTTTCCATCAAGTATAAAAGAAGAAATAATGCACTATATATATGTATTCTTTTAATCTTTCCAAATCATCACTTTACATCCAAACAAAATTTTAATATATTTTCTTTTGTAATTTCTTTCCAACATTCCACAAAGAATTCAACAACTTTCCAATAAATTTTAGAGTAAGAAATACTATCATTTCAATGCAACTTTTCCTTCAAATCTTTTACAACACATCCTACTTCATGTGGAAACAATTTGCAATAATGGAAGCTAAAGAAAGCAAGGCAATATTACATTTCTTCCTCCACTCAAGGTGGGTAATTACATGATGTTTTTACATTGTCAACAACAAGGTTCTTGTGCTCCAAAGTGTTCTTCATCCATGCTCCAAGTTCCAAGTATTTCAAATCACAACCAAGATAGGGGGAGAGGCAACACTCTCCTCCCAACCAAAACTCAATGGAGAAGAGAAGCAATCTCCTCCATTGACCCCCGAGCCCCAAACACAACACAATGAAGGGTGGTCTCCAACTCAAGGCAACAATACTTGCTTCCACAATACAATTTTCTTCACAACATTCAAGGTAAAAAGAGGAAACAACAAGGAAACACAAATAACACAATACTTTGCACAACAAGGCTTTCATCCAAGCCAACAAGAGAAGGAACTATGGGAATGTTTTCCTTATGCCTCCCAATTGAGATGAGATGCCCATCCAAAACCCTCCACAATAAAACACAAGCCCCTATGACTCTTATGCCTCCCTCAAGTACCCCTTTTTCCTCCCATACTCTTATGCCTCCCTCCTCTTATGGCTCCCTCAAAGACAAGGTAGAATGTAAACATTCTTACCCAAGATGGGCATCCCTCTCAAACTCCCTCCACAATATCCTAATCTACTCTTATGCCTCCCTCATGAGTATTCCCATAGACCTCTCCTATACTACACAATAAGCATTCTATCCATTTTTCACAATACACCAAAGTAAACATGCATTTTTCACAATTTTAGCATAGAAGCAACAATAATATGAAAGCAAAACAAAGGAGAGGGTTTCCTACCTCTCCATTGGAGAAGCCTAAACCAAGAAATTTGTCCAAGCTCCTTCCCAAATCAATCCAAGCATGCAAGTCCAAGCACTCTCTTTTTCTCTTTCTCCCAATTCTTTTCTCTCCCAAAAATAACAAAAGAGAACTCTTCAACAAAACAAAAACAAAACTCCAACCCCCTCAACAAGAGAGGAAGTTTCCATAAATAGACAAAGGAAGAGTGAGGGTGATGTGGCTCCTTGTAGGATGCCACATCACACATCCTCAAGACCACCTCCCTTTAGTCAACTCAAATCCCAAAACACCATAAATGGGTGGTTGGGTTGAATGACATCTCTCAATCCACATCCATCCCTTCCCATGTGTCCTTAAGGCACAAATAAATGCAAAAAGAAGACAAGTGCACTCCAAAGTCACATTTCCCTTCCCAAAACAATAAATAATCCCCTTTTTGGATTCCCAACCCATAGATATGGTTGGTAAGGGGTTTTGGGAAGTGTGGGACAAGTTTAACTTGTCCCACAAGTCCCCCAAAATTGCCCTCAATCTCAAATTCGAGATTCAAAGGATTTGGAGTGGTCAACACTCAAAACCAAGCATTCAATACAAGAGGACACACAAGGCTCAAGGAGCCAACCATCAAAATTAATTACACCCACTTGACTTCCCTCCAAAACTTAAAAATTAAAACAAGATATTACATTAATCTAAACACACTTAGCAAAGTAATTTTAAAAAAAGAAACATCACAAATAAAATCACCTACTAAAGCAAGTTAAAACAAGTAAATAAATTTCTTACCCCCTTGGTCACATTAGAAAATTTCCCCCTCATGGAAATTTTCTCAACACATAAAAGAATAAAGGTACACAATACAATTTACTAGTTACCTTGATGACCAATTGTTGTAACCACCCGACATCCTGTTGTGTTTGGTTCCCAATCCCCCTCATGGTTGTGATCATGCCGTGTTTCCTGCAAAATGCAAAATACCTCCTTCGGCCTTGCGGCCATGTCAAAATATCCAAAATAATCATATGCATGAAATTTATTAACATCTATACGTAATTCAAGCAATCATTATTTCTAGGTCTAAATCACAACTTAATTATGCATTTCATCATTATCCAAAATTATAGTAATGTAAATTCAACAACTACATTCTACTCATCATGGCGAAGAAATCCAATGTTAGAACACATGCAATATATCCATATAAAAATAATATCAGTATCCAATAGTCTGTCCATGAGTCAGTGTAGATCATACTGAAAACAAAATCCAATCATAATCCAAATGCATCTAGTCACAAAACATCATGCTAATCAACATAAGTATAAGTCATGTCCATATCCAAAGTCTGCATAACTCAAAATGATAATCAACTAAGTGTCGTAGGGAAGTGGGCATTACATCCCCCTCCCCTTAGACTAGACTTCCTCCTGGAAGTCACTGAAATAAGTGTGGAAACTGAGCTCGCAATGATGTAGCATCCTCCCAAGTAGCAGCAGTCTCATCGTACCTGTCCCATTGGACCCGAACCTGATCAATCTCTCTGCCGCGAAGGCCCAGGGTCCTGCGATCTAAAATGCGCACGGGCTCCACCATCACCTGCCCCTGATCCTGCACCTGCAATGCAGTCCAATCTAGCACATGAGAAGGATCAGAAACATATCTCCTAAGCACAGAAACGTGAAATACATCATGGACGCGCGATAAGCTAGGTGGCAGTGCTAGACGATAGGCTAAGGGGCCGAGGCGCTCCAAGATCTCAAAGGGACCCACAAATCTAGGAGCAAGCTTAGAACCTTTTCCATAACGGATAGGGCTCTTATGTGGTCTGACACGAAGAAACACCTTCGTGCCTACCTCAAAACTGCGATCTGTCCTATGCTGGTCTGCATACTTCTTCTGTCTATCCTGTGCCTCCTGCAATCTCTGTCTGATCAAGGTAACCTGCTGCTCCATGTCCTGTAATAATGCTGGCCCAAGAGAAACCCTGTCCTCAATCCTGTCCCAACTAAGAGGTGTCCTGCACTCTCTACCATATAATGCCTGAAAAGGAGCCATGCCTATAGAACTCTGGAAACTATTATTGTAGGCAAACTCCACCAAATACAGATACTCCTCCCATCTCGACTGATGATCCATCACGTACATCCTGAGCATGTCCTCCAAAATCTGATTCACCCTCTCTGTCTGTCCATCTGTCTCAGGGTGATAAGCTGTACTGAAATTAATCCTCGTCCCGAGGGCATACTGCATGGTGGTCCAGAAATGGGAGGTGTACAAGGGGTCACGGTCGCAAATGATCTTCCGCGGAATCCCATGTAATCTGACAATCTCATCAAGATATACTCGTGCTACTGCACTAGCCGTGTAGGTAGTCTTCACTGGAGAAAAGTGAGCTACCTTCGTCAATTTATCCACTGTGACCATGATGGCGTCGTGGTGGTATCTCGACGTCGGCAACCCAACAATGAAATCCATAGAAATGGTGTCCCACTTCCACTCTGGTATGGCGTGAGGATAGAGAAGGCCAGCTGGATGCTGATGCTCGGCCTTCACCCTCTGGCACTCTAAACAGCGGGATACAAATGAAGCTATGTCTCTCCGAAGTCCTCTCCAAAAGTACAACTGTCTCAAGGTGGCGTGCATCTTCTTCACCCCGGGATGGGCTGAGTAAGGTGCACGATGAGCCTCTGTCAAAATGTCATGTCTCAAGCCTCCATCTCTAGGAACATATATCCGACCTCTGTGTCTGAGAAGACCATCTGCCTCTAATGAAAATCCATCAAATCTCCCCTCAAGGGGTCTCTGAGACTCAATCTCTGCTCTGGCTGCAAGGTAGAAGCTGTCATGAGGAAGCTGCTGCAAGATCCTACTCCGCAAATCTGTGCCCACTGAGGTGGCCATAGCCACATGTCTCCGTCTACTCAAGGCATCTGCAACCACATTCTCCTTCCCCTTCACATGCTCTATCTCCATGTCATACTCACAGAGTAACTCCATCCAACGCCGCTGACGAGCGTTGAGATTGGGCTGCGTGAAGAGGTGGCGAAGACTCAAGTGATCAGTCCTGAGTGTAAATCTCCGGCCAAGAAGAAAATGTCTCCACCGCACTAAGGCATGTACTACTGCTGCAAGCTCAAGGTCATGGGTCGGATAATTGAGCTCATAATCTTTGAGTTTGCGAGACTCAAAGGCAACTACTCTACCCTCCTGCATTAACACTCCTCCAAGTCCTGCCAAGGAAGCATCTGTGCATACGAAAAACTCTCCATGAGGATCTGGCACTGCAAGGATAGGTGCTCTCGTAAGGCATTCCTTCAGTGTACTGAAGGCCTGCTCACATCTATCTGACCATAAAAACTTCTTCCCTTTCCGCTGAAGAGAAGTGATAGGGTGCGCAATCCGAGAAAAGTCCTGAACAAACCTCCTGTAGTATCCTGCTAGACCCATGAAACTACGCACCTCGGTCACACTAGTGGGTGCTGGCCAATCCATGATGGCTCGAATCTTGGAAGGATCGACTGCGATACCTTCCCCAGAAATAACGTGGCCCAAATACTGCACCTCAGTCTGAAAGAACGCACACTTCTCCAAGTTCCCGTAAAGGCGCTGCTCGCGAAGACACTGAAGAACCTGGCGAAGGTGCTCCTCGTGCTCCTCACGTGTGCGTGAGTAAATCAGAATGTCATCAAGGAAGATGAGCACGAAGCGATCAAGGAAGGTCCTGAATACCCCATTCATCAAACTCATAAACACTGCGGGGGCATTCGTCAAACCGAAAGGTACCACTGTGAACTCGTAGTGGCCATATCTCGTGCGGAAAGCTGTCTTGTGAATATCTGTCTCCGCAATCCTGAGCTGATGGTACCCTGACTTAAGATCTATCTTAGAGAAAACTGTAGCCCCCTTCATCTGATCAAATAAATCATCAATGCGTGGAAGGGGGTAACGATTCTTGATCGTTACTTTATTCAGCTGACGGTAATCAATGCACAACCGAAGAGATCCATCCTTCTTCTTTACGAAGATAACTGGTGCACCCCAAGGGGATACACTAGGACGGATTAGGCCTTTCTCCAGAAGGCCCTCAAGCTGCAACTTGAGCTCACATAACTCAGGAGTAGTCATCCGATAGGGTGCTCGTGAGATAGGCTCTGCGCCTGGAACTAGATCTATATGGAAGTCGATCTCACGTGGGGGAGGTAATCCTGGTAGCTCCCCTGGAAACACATCGGCGAACTCTGATAAGATGGGATGATCATCGAGGGAAGGTCCCCCTGACTCATCCTCTGATCTGTCACTAACTGTAACAGCATACAACTGGCAACCCCGTCGCTGCACACCGCTTAAGCTGCATAGCGGAGATGGTGCGAATAGAAACGGGTCTCCTAACTCCTGATATCACTGACTCTATCCCAAGATCATCTATGCAAGCAATAGTCTTGTGGTAACAATCCACTCTAGCTCTGTGAGCAGACAACCAATCCATGCCTAAAATGATGCCATAAGATCCTAATGGAAGGATCCGAAGATCAGAAGTAGTGGTGAAGGGTCCCAAATCCACTACACACTCCTTGACTAAGGAGCTCTACTAGAAGTTTTTGGCTCCAGAATCCATGTTCAATGTCCCAAACACCAGATCCTAACTAACTTCCACATGCCTCCTCTGCAAGCGAAGCCTCTACCAACCATGGTGACAATGCAAATTTATGAACTAGAATCAAACAAAATGGAGGTTCCTGATTTGCAAATCTTACCTGCTTCTTGTTGACTGTCTAGAGATCTCCCTTGGATATTCTATGCGTGGAGTGGTTGAGGGACGTCTTTTCCTATTGCGTGGGCAGAAAGGCGAGTAAAATCCTTCTGTCATGGCGTTTTTCCTCCCTAATTCCTCCCTGTGCGCGTTTTTGTTTGATGAAGCTTCAAGCTAGTGAGGTAGGCATGTTACCTCCACGTTTCATTGGTTGCTGCGAGGTGTGTCCTGGTCATGTGTTCGAGACGCAGGGGTGTGTAAGGGACTCGACGCGAGGACCGTTGTTTACAGCTCTGTGGGGTTCCTTCTGTAGCGGCCTGCAATAGTTTTAGATAGGTAGCAGACAGGTTGTAGAGTTGTAGAAGACATCGTGAGTGCCTCCAACAAGCAGGTCATCCGACTATGTTGTTTTCTGTTCAGTTTAGAATGCATCGTCAATTCGGGATTTCTCCTTTAAGATATTTTCATCAAAATCGATTAAGTGACAATGTGAATGTTACCAGGAGACCCGATGAAATTTATTAAGAGATCCTCTACTGAGACCTTGCTTGTTCCACGATGTTACTCATGGAAGAGGCGGATCTATTTCAGATCAGAATATTGAAGCCAGTTTGCCTTGAAGATGTTTATCATCGAGGTGGATCTGTTTCATATCGAAATCATTAATGAAGCACAGATTTGCAATGTTGCAGAAGAGAGTTTTTAGGAGATTGATGAAGGTAGCAGGATATTTTTCAGATCCAGAGCAAATGAGCTTTGAAGTGAATCCTAGGAGTTTGAATAAATTTGTTGGTATCCATAATGCAAGTTAACTCCATGTCAGTAGCTGTAACAGTTGTTTTTTATGCAAAAAAGGAAACTCGAAGACAATTTTAGGGTTTTGAGTAATCTTTCAAAGTTGCACCTGATTTTTGAAATCACAAAAGGAACTAAACTTTCGAAGTTCAGTGGAAAGGATGTTGAATACTTTTCTCAGTGGTTGAGCAAGCAATATGAGTTGTCTTTTTTTTTTGTGTGCAGAGTTTATGTTTTGAGGTTTTTCAACAAATTGGTTAATCAAACAAGAATGGAACTATTTGAGTAAGGCCTACTCTTCCATCATTATGCATAATCAAACATGAAGGAGGTCCTCGATGTGCTCAAAGCCTTTTCAAAACACAAAAAAAAAAGAACCAGTAGCAGAGGTTTGTATCAGTTATTCAAGAAACTAGGTAAAAGTTGAGTCTATAACAGCGAAAGGAAGATGTTAAAGCTCTGGAATCTTACAGAATGGCAACATTATCTTCTTGAAGTTCGAATCATAGTCAGGTAGATGCTAAAGATAGGTATATCTCTATAATGGGAAGTAAATGTTGTTCACGCTTCTAAATTCAAACTTGGGTCAGTGTTAGAGAAGCTGATGAGTCTCTATTGAGCTCTAATTCCTCAAACATGCTCCTAGCTCGATGAAGAAGTGTAAAAGACAGTTCTTTTCTTTTGACATTCTTGTCTCTTGAACTTACTAGGAAAGGTGAACTGACCTTCTTGAGTTTTCAAGATTGAAAGGTCAACTTAGGAAGTTGAAGGGGTGGCTCGAGGTTCTTTTGAAGAGTGAGTTAGTGTTGCATAGAATCATGAATAAATAGATAAGAAAGGTGTTTGAGAATTGGACTGAGAATTATAGAAAATACAAGAGTTGAGAGTGAATGTTTACACCGAGAGTTTGATGCTGTCCTCAAACCTGATGGAGGAAAAGGTTATTTATCATTACGGTAAATGCCTTTCAGAGCCAGGAGCATGTGGTAATCATTATGTCTTATGTCTGAGCTTCAAATCATGGGGTTGGCTTTGTAGCTGTTTTTCACCGCGTGAATGTGGCGCTAGCTCGAGCTCGCAGAGCACTTTGGGCTAAGGACAAGTAGCGGCATTGAAACAATCATATGCATATGGAGATGGCGTTTTAAACCAGGCATGTTAAATCTACTCCTTGTAATAGTTTTCTACCTTCTTTCAGTATCTTGAAATGAATTTTCTTTCCTACTGAATAGTGCCTAGACAAATGTTTTCGTGGTTGTTTATATCGCTGCCTGATTGTGTTGGTTGTTCCTTTAAATCTCGATCCAATTTTGCTGGTTTTTCTTGGAATGTTCTTTCCTCCCTTATAGCTTACTCTATTTCATATTTGTCTAAATGGGTTACTGCAATTTTGAGTGATGCAATCTAGTTCGTAGGGAAGGAAACATTATTGATTTTTGTTTGCTTATATGACTCTCTTTTAAAAGAATTCTGTGATGGTAGTTATAACTGAAGGTTACTAAATGGAAGGTTAAGCCTTCATATCTCTATTTGGTTGAATAAATACGTATTTCCTGTTTAGGGCCCTCCTGTTTTGCTAAAAGGTACATTAATAGTGATGTTGTGTTCTAAAACTTGTTTAAGCCTGTGGGCATTCCTTACTTTTTGTTTGACTAGAGAATGGCATTTGGGTTTTGTTTTAGAACTGTACATGGTTGACTGTTGTACCTAGTCTAGAGGAGGGATAACCTGACATCTATTTTGGCCTCTACGTGTTGAGAGAATTACTATACCTACTTCTTGATGCAAACTCTTGTTTGATTAAAGCAAGGGGAAACATTGTAAGTTTAATTGAATGAAATCTCTACCATTTTTTATTAAGGGTCGCAAGCAAGCTATTACTAGCTGGACTGAAACAAAAGTTGTAGGTGAATCCATGGTATTGGACTCGTGAACTCATTTCCTATTAGATGACATATGATTTCAGTGATAATATCATAGGTGGCTGTTATATTTATCTGTTTGATATTTGCTAGACTTTTCCTCGATAAGCCCACATGGATCGGGTAAAATTTCCATCTTCTATACCTTTGGCAAGGAGTTCATAGAACTTCTAGGCCTGACTGCACTGCGTAACCTTCCTGATGGATATGTGTGTTGGTTCTTGTTTTGTGCTTGTACTCGTGGTAAGGTCTTTTGAGTCTGGGGCATCGTTGGTGTTTTACCCTCTGCGTATCGAATCCCTTTGTTTTCGAACTCGAATACCTTATACTTCAAACTTGGTTACTAAAAGGTCCCATTTTGTGGCCTTGTTAAGGAAATCAATTTTTATTTTAATTTTTATTGACATTGTCTGAATTATATAAAAATTATTAACGAATTTTGGGTTTAGTCTTCCCTTATATTATGTAGAGAAGTTGACGATTAGGATAGGGTTTGTTGGTAGAATAATGGCCCTTTCTGTGTCTCTTTTGTACGCTTTTGGAAAAGTGGATTTGTTTTGGTTAACTAGTACTACGTTTAAGAAATCCTATAAGGAGGTAGTGGTAAACTCCTTGGTTAAAACCGAAACTATAGTTGTGTTCTTTTAAGGGCGTCGAACCCATATTACTATGAAGCCCCCCTGGGAGAATTGGATAACGTCGTTTTGCTTCGCGCCTACGATCATAATTAGTATTTTGTCTTATCTTGGACCCCTTTAGTTGGATGGAGTTAGTTTTGGATTCCAATCACGTAATCCATAGGATTACATGAAGGAGATATCAACACTCTTGACTTTCTTGTTCCTAACCCATAAGGTCTTGCCTTGTTTTATGTGATTTTGTTCTTACTGGTATTTTGAATTTCTCCTTGTTGGATGGTTTAGATTTCTTTCTCATGTGAATAATTTTGGAGTTGTGGGTTGTGTTTTAATCCATTTTTGAATTAGAACATTCCTTTCTTGATATTGTTAAATGTTAGCTTACTGTTGCAATGTGTAGCCTTAACATGCTCAGTTCTTGCGAACTGACTTTAGCTAATATTTGTGCAGATGGATTATGCGAGTAGACTAGAGGAAAAGAGTGTTAAAGGTTCATCTGTACAATTTATGAAGTACCTTGTAAAAATGTCGAATGTATTGTAGAGTATTGTTGTTGTAACTGTTGAAACTTTGGTTTGTTTGGATATCATGTGAAAGATGAAATTTGATTACCGCTTGGTTATGGGATATTCTAGTGTATTTTTTTTTAAATCCTTAGAATAGTAGTGTGGCATGTTCCATGTTATTACGCTCTTGTTCCCTAGTCATGGATTAATAGAGATGGTATGTCCCTTTGGTTTGTGCATCGTGTTGGAAAAAAAAAATTGATGTAACCTTGTTTTGTTTTCGCAAACGAGTACTGTTAAACTTTGCTCTCGAGTTAGAATGTTGACTTGTAAATCCTTCTAAGGTATAGTAGCAATGAGTTGGTAAGCACTATAAAGTGGACTGGATAGTCCTTATAAAAGTTAAACGAAAATTTATGTATATGAACATATTAATGTAGATGTGATCTACTTGATAACCTTTGAGACCTGGAACAATCAAGAGGAAACTATCTTTTGTAACGAAATATGATGACTTATTCTTATTTTTTTCCCGAGCCAAACTAATAAACATTATCCTTTTATGGTGAAATCTTAAATGATCTCATGGTGAAACCAATGGTTAGATTATAGAAAATGATAGGGTTTAATAAGCAGGAGTGAAAGTGATTAATAAAAACCTTAAATTTCTCTTTATCGTTTGAAATGTTCCCTTTTGTCAAACTTAATTAAGTAAAGTCTAGATGGAACATTTAACCAATCTTGATAAACTCTTAACCTCAATAAAAGACTGATAGTAAACAATGTTACCCTGAAGCTAAATTCTGTTGTCCTGTTCTGTTAACCCTTGCCTTGATTCATGGTGATATTTCTTAAGCAAGGTCAAAATTTAATCCTTAAACAAGAAGGCTATTGTTATGAACCCTAAGCGGTACTCTTCACTCAATCGGAGCTTATGCCTTCACCTGTGCAATAGAGTTGTGGAACATGTGTTAGTGGCTTGAGTAAGATTAATTAACCTTGTAAGAAATGGAAAATGTTCTAAAATCAAATGAATAAGAAAGATTTGGACATAAAATTGATGATCCTAGTTTAGAAAGCTTGGCCTTAAGCTATTTAGTCAAACAGTTGAAAAGAAAGAAGTTCTCCCTTGTGAAAAGAATTGTGTGAATCATTACATGAAATTTTATAAGAACGTAAGTTAAGAATTAAGAGACACTTTAGTAAACAAGAAAATTTAACAAGAAATTCCTCATGGGATGCCCTAGCTGTGAGTGTGTCATGTGGATTGGACTTCCATGTTGTCTTGTCAAAAGAAGAGTACATTGTCCTTGATAGGTGTGAACGTTCCGTGCTGACCTTGTGGTCTCCCCCGTAACAAGTGGTTCCTAGTGTTGGTTGTAACCTTGTGACAACATGTTGTGTCGTGTTGTGTCAAAGCAAGTCAAAAAAAAAATTTATCCTGTATTTCACTGTGTTGTCCTTGTGTTGGTAATTTTGGTGTGTTACACAATGTGTCGCTTCTTTTTTATATTGAGACGTTATAAAATCAGAACAGCAGTTGACAATATAATAGTTGTTAGTGTTGTGCTAATAGGAAATGATTTATTTGTTGAATTATTGTGATTACCAAAGAAACTTTCACATTGTTGATAGTGAAAACAAATTACATCCCTAAGCAAAAAACTTGACCTACTACAACAGTAGGCGATGATTTAATCTTGTCTTGCATTGAGAATTATGTAACCAGTAATCTTTATTTTCGTCATAATAGGAATGCAAGTTTCCATATGTCCAGAGTCGGTTGAGGATTTGTGTTAGGCACCATCCAATTTACTCAATAAATCATTAGATAATGAATGAGTCGTAACTTTTCACTCGATCGAGCCTTACTGACTTCTGAATGCATCTATGGCTGATGGGACCCCTAGGAGGAGGCCCCATACTTCCTTCATGTACATCGAACTTGAGGAGTAAGATATTTGTTTGTGCTGTATCTGCTGCGATGAGTCTCCTAGAAATGATAGCTTGCCCTGAATTCTCATCCATACCCGTGGAGGAGGGAATGACCCCTTTCGACCTACTATCTATAACAATGCTGGATACGGCTCCGAACTCTGTCTCTAGCCGCTATGTCTTCCCCCGTGTCTCACTATGCAATATTGCCTTCTCCACGGCCTCTGCTAATGTCTGTGGGCAGTGAATGCGCACTTAACAACTCACGCTAAATTGTGGTTTTGATGGGGATGAATGTGAATCCGTACCTGGTCATCCTGCATATGTCAATGTATCTGGAGTAGGTCTTTCATAAATCGACTCTCATACTCAGCTTTTGTCATTAATCCTTGAAAGGTCATGAAACTGATCTATCCGCTGCTGAATAAAACTCCTTGTCAAATACCTGCTCCATGGAACCGAAGTCCTGAAACAACTCCTAGGTAATTTCTGAGTCGACGGATGGAAGTCTTTAAATTCCTTGGTCCTCCACCAACTCCTTAGATCCATTCCTTCAGAAATTGCACACGAGCTTTCTTGTTGCTACTACAAGGACAGAGCTTGAACATCCGCTCAAGCTCACCAAAGGCCTCTGCCTGAAATTCCGCCTGTATCACTGAATTACTGAGATTTTGACCAGCTTCAAGGATTCCCTGATATGGTAACATGAAAAATGTATGATGATTTCCATAATCTCTCTGTATGTCCTAAGATCTATCTAGGGCTCCGAGACCTGTCCCTATGTCCTGAATCCTGTCCCCATGTTCCTCTGTGGTGACTCTCCCTAGCCGACTCTGCAAGGAAATTCTCCTCTGTGCTCCTCGCTTGTCGAGGGGATGCCTGGGCATACTGATTGGCTCCAAACTATGTCTTAGCATAGTCGTCCTCCCAAGGGCTCTCCGCGTATAGAGGCATTGACATCCTGGAGTGTCTTCAAAATCTGAGATAGAAGGGCTGCTACGGCCTGCTCTGGCATGGTGGTATGTCTAATCTTTGTGAAGAGACCCCTCGAACGACCCAATCCGCGCGACCCCTGCACAAATCAAGGCGAGAGTTAGTTCATGTTCTAGGTTTTGTGACTAGTTTTCAAAATTTGCTGTTTACTATAATTATCAACATTATGGTTTTATATTTTAAAAGAATAATTATGTTCGCCACTAAGTTGAAAGCTTCCTAATTTCACGTTTTCCTGAGTGTGCCCAAGGGTGCAGCTTCGAACCCCTGGCTCTGATACCAAAAATGTAACGCCACGAAAATGGACGAACGATTTTGACGGGCCACAAACATTGAGCAAACAAAAATGCGACATAACTTTTTTTTTTTTTGTCAGTGCAGATTCTATGACGCTTTGCTTCAAACGTTATACGACGACAAGCCAAGAATTCCTTACTTCTTACATCTTAAGGAAAATTTGCAACCTTCAAGTTTGAATACGACATAAATCTTTCATTCTTACAATTTTATTCTTTTAAAGTCGTAATAGCAATTTGTTCAACCAGCACTTAGGGTATGATGTAAATTATTATGAAATGAATTCACTGACCACTCAATTTATTTTTATTTTATTAATCCAATTATATATTACGTTATCGACGATTAAATATATATATACGACTCACGGGATATTTGCAGGGTCACTCAAAATGAAATAGTCGCACCTTAAATATGTTAATATGGCGCTAAATATTCAATTGACATTGTATTAATTAGTTCATATTTCATATTAGTACCTTATTTACCTCAAATACAATTGTTATTGAAAATTTTATTACATTTCATACCACTGTTATTTAGCATAGTATTTAATACTCCATGCCATAACTATTTATTTATATCATTTTCTTAAAACAGACTTTCCAATAGCCAACCCATAGAAGTCTTTTAGATGTATGTGCCCCGGAATCTTTAAGTCTTTTGCGTGAATACATTTAAAATTTTATATTTTAAAGTTGTTACCATACACTACAAAGTCCATGGTCTGAAGCTTAACACATATTGGAAAAACTGAATGCTTCAATGGTCATAGAGTCCAAATTCGGGGAAAACATGGTTGGGGGTGGGTGGCTTTAATAGCCATTTCAAAATGGAACGGTTTAAATGAAACCCTTGGTTGGGCGTGAGTGGTTGCATCAACCTGGCCTTTAATTAAATACTTTTTCCAGTGTGGCGTATACACTCCTACAGGCCGCACAGACATTTTGCCCATAGTTTGTAAATCTGAGCACTCCCCTTGTTTGTCTGTCCTGGCAGTTCCACCCCAGGCCGCGTTGAAGAAGGTGGCGAGGTTAGGAAGTTACAGCTAGTGTAGCAGGCGTGAAAACAGTTTCAACTGCCCGGCCGCGTGAGGAGGCAACTCAGGGAGGCGTGTAGAGAGGAAGACAGGCTGAGGCTGGTTGCAGGCAGGGGTTAGTCCCCACCTTTCAGGGGATTGCGCTCAGTGCTCCAGCTGGTGGAGGCCATGGTACAGTTATGGCCTGGCACGATGGGAGTTTTCAAATCCCACCATATTTATCGCCTGCAGTAAAAGACAGCCCAGTTTTCTTTTTCTGTCCTCGCTTAAAACAAGCAGGTTGCCAACTATGTTGTTATCTGTTCAGTATAGAATGCATTCCTCAAAGTTTGGGTTCTTTTTTTTGAGATTTGTATTTTATCAAAAGACGAGGGAAACA
This sequence comes from Taxus chinensis, assembly GCA_019776745.2. Taxonomy (NCBI): domain Eukaryota; kingdom Viridiplantae; phylum Streptophyta; class Pinopsida; order Cupressales; family Taxaceae; genus Taxus; species Taxus chinensis. The sequence continues at coordinate 214,927,600 of CM034157.1, forward strand.
AGGCATTTTTTTTTACAGTGAGACAGTGCTACCACTTCCAAGACCTGAAGTGATAAGTGTTATGGACATGGATTCTTCATTTGCAAGACCTATCAACAAATGTGGGACAGAAAGGCGTTTTGGACAGAGGCGTGACCAGCAGCATGGTCAAACTGTCGCAACTTTGGAACCTCCTTAAGACTCAACAACTATTGCTTGTCTATTTACACTGATTAAACGAAGATTGAATATTCATGTAAGCAATCTGCAACAGTTTAAATTTGTTATAGCAAAATGACAGTCAGTGCACTGTAAATTTTGTGTATCAAGTTACCTGATGCATGTTACAGAAATATCACATCGATTCAATTGATTTTTCATATATTACAGTTGATTAATCTATGTGTACGTGGAAGACAGACAGGTATCATTGACGGTTTGCAAATTGAGACTAAGTTCATGCGTGGTTTCAGATGTTACGGCCATGCCGTATTTCTGTTTTAAATATTTGTGAAGCTAGGTTAGTTTACTTTTGTATTAATGGTTGTATAAAAAAAAAATGTATTAATCTTTAATAACATTAATATTTTAAAAATTCAAAATAATGAATCAGCGCTTTGTGTATCATTTTTAGTATTAGGCATTTAATGCTGAGTAATATTCAATATTAGTATTCTTTTTATATTAACAGTTATTCATCTTGGGTAACGATTTAATGATTAGACTGGTCTTAATAATTTAAAGACTAACACATTTAATTTGGGCATTAATTTGAGACTACAATTCAACGTTCATTTCATATCCTTGTACAATTTGCTAAATTATGGTAATAATTACAAGGAATTTGTATTTAAATTAAAGAAAAAATTATAGACTTTTTTGCATTAAATTTCTTCATTGGCATATTCAAAGCTATAAGATTAAAAACATTGAATCTTTTTGCACATCAACTAAGTACAAGTTTCATTTCCCTTCTTTTGTCAATGGAATTTCACAATTCATCTGATGAAGAACAAACGAAATCTAGAGCTATAGAATATTTTATTTGTAAATTACCAAAAACCACAAAAAATTTAACTCTTTTTCCATAAGTATAAGAAGAGTAATAACTAATTTTATTACTTTCAAACATCTCCAACAAGATTAATATATGTATATTCTTTTGTAATTCCTTTCCAATATTCCAGGAGAAGAATTCAACAATCTTTCTTTCAATAAATTTTAGATTAAGAAATACTATCATCTTCAATGCAACTTTCCTTCCAAATCTTGTTACAACATATCCTACTTCATGTGGAAACAAATTTGCAATAATGGAAGCTAAAAAGCAAGATGCAATATTACATTTTTCCTCCACTCAAGGTGGGTAAATACATGATGTTTTTACATTGTCAACAACAAGGTTCTTGTGCTCCAAAGTGTTCTTCATCCATGCTCCAAGTTCCAAGTATTTCAAATCACAACCAAGATAGGGGGAGAGGCAACACTCTCCTCCCAACCAAAACTCAATGGAGAAGAGAAGCAATCTCCTCCATTGACCCCCGAGCCCCAAACACAACACAATGAAGGGTGGTCTCCAACTCAAGGCAACAATACTTGCTTCCACAATACAATTTTCTTCACAACATTCAAGCTAAAATAGAAGAAACAAGGAGGAAACACAAATAACACAAACATTTCACAACAAGGCTTTCATCCAAGCCAACAAGAGAAGGAACTATGGGAAGTTTTCCTTATGCCTCCCAATTGAGATGAGATGCCCATCCAAAACCCTCCACAATAAAACACAAGCCCCTATGACTCTTATGCCTCCCTCAAGTACCCCTTTTTCCTCCCATACTCTTATGCCTCCCTCCTCTTATGGCTCCCTCAAAGACAAGGTAGAATGTAAACATTCTTACCCAAGATGGGCATCCCTCTCAAACTCCCTCCACAATATCCTAATCTACTCTTATGCCTCCCTCATGAGTATTCCCATAGACCTCTCCTATACTACACAATAAGCATTCTATCCATTTTTCACAATACACCAAAGTAAACATGCATTTTTCACAATTTTAGCATAGAAGCAACAATAATATGAAAGCAAAACAAAGGAGAAGGTTTCCTACCTCTCCATTGGAGAAGCCTAAACCAAGAAATTTGTCCAAGCTCCCTCCCAAAACAATCCAAGCATGCAAGTCCAAGCACTCTTCTTTTCTCTTTCTCCCAATTCTTTTCTCTCCCAAAATAACAAAAGAGAACTCTTCAACAAAACAAAAACAAAACTCCAACCCCCTCAACAAGAGAGGAAGTTTCAATAAATAGACAAAAGGAAAGAGTGAGGGTGATGTGGCTCCATGTAGGATGCCACATCACACATCCTCAAACCACCTCCCAAGGTCAACTCAAATCCCAAAACACCATAAATGGGTGGTTGGGTTGAATGACAACTCTTCTTCCACATCCATCCCTTCCCATGTGCCTTAAGGCACAAATAAATGCAAAATGAAGAAAAGTGCACTCCAAAGTCATATTTCCCTTCCCAAAACAATAAATAATCCCCTTTTTGGATTCCCAACCCATAGATATGGTTGGTAAGGGGTTTTGGGAAGTGTGGGACAAGTTTAACTTGTCCCACAAGTCCCCCAAAATTGCCCTCAATCTCAAATTCGAGATTCAAAGAACATGGAGTGGTCAACACTCAAAACCAAGCATTCAATACAAGAGGAAACACAAGGCTCAAGGAGCCAACCATCAAAATTAATTACACCCACTTGACTTCCCTCCAAAACTTAAAATTTAAAACAAGATATTAAATTAATCTAAACATACTTAGCAAAAGTAATTTAAAAAAGAGACATCACAAAAGAAATCACCTACTAAAGTAAGTTAAAACAAGTAAATAAAATTCTTACCCCCTTGGTCACATTAGAAAATTTCCCCCTCATGGAAATTTTCTTAACACATACAAGAACAAAGGTAACACAATACAATTTACTAGTTGCCTTGACGACCAAATGTTGTAACCACCCGACATCCTGTTGTGTTTGGTTCCCAATCCCCCTCATGGTTGTGATCATGCTGTGTTTCCTGCAAAATGCAAAATACCTCTCTTCGGCCTTGCGGCCATGTCAAAATATCCAAAATAACCATATGCATGAAATTTATTAACATCTATACGTAATTCAATCAATCATTATTTCTAGGTCTAAATCACAACTTAATTATGCATTTCATCATTATCCAAAATTATAGTAATGTAAATTCAACAACTACATTCTACTCATCATGGCGAAGAAATCCAATGTTAGAACACATGCAATATATCCATATAAAAATAATATCGGTATCCAATAGTCTGTCCATGAGTCAGTGTAGATCATACTGAAAACAAAATCCAATCATAATCCAAATGCATCTAGTCACAAAACATCATGCTAATCAACATAAGTATAAGTCATGTCCATATCCAAAGTCTGCATAACTCAAAATGATAATCAACTAAGTGTCGTAGGGAAGTGGGCCAAAGTTCAGATGACAAAGTCCACAATAATTTATACTAAGACATGAATCCTCTTTTAAACTTTCCACTGGACGTTAACAATAGTTGAACAACATAAAAAAGGTTTCGAGCAAAGGAACTTCTCAACTGAGGTTGATGACAAAAGTCTACAAATCTATCCCTCATCTACATGCAAAATCCATCTGCAGCAAATTTTCTACAAGAGTCAGTTCACGAGAACTGAGCAAGATAAGGCTACACAAACCCACCATAACTGTTATCTATCAATATCATGAAAAGAAGCACTTTATTACAAGAATTTGGGTCAAACCTCTAAACACTATCAACACTTCAAATTATAATAAGTTTCCACCATGCCAACAAGGAAGGAGACCATGTACTTCCATTAGGAGTAAAGACAACGAAAATATAACAACCGAAAGAGAAAGGCCCTTGGCCCTATAAGGAGAACTAACCAATCTAACAAAGCAGGATTCCCACCAAGTAAATAATTAACTAACAATCACAAGAGTGCGATTTGATATAAAGTACCAACCATCCAGAATTTTATCACAGGTACCAAATGCATAGGTTATAATATTATATTTCTAGAAGAACAAGAGTTGATCGGCCCAAGAAAAAAAAAGGAAACCACGGTTTCAAGAATTAACACAAAAATCCATGTATAAATGAGTTTCAAACCTGAAATCACATAGAGTATCCACACAACATAAGTTTCGAAGCATAAGCAAGTAAACTAGTTTTGGCCACTAACTCCAAGAGATTTCCCAATCATTCAAGAAGGCCAATGCCTTGTAGGCTAGTAGCAATCACGCGAGAGAAGAAAAAAAAGAGTCCGTCAACCAAGAGTATACGAAAATGTCATCAACAACTTTTATAACCCTAAAAAAATTTACAAACCTCCACATCAATTATTAAAGTTCAGTTAATTTAAAATAAATTCCCTATTTCCCAAAACAACCATATTTTTAAGGCAACCCTTGGTAACATAAACAACCGTTCAAACAAAGGTACAACATAAACTACTAAGTTCCATTATCAAAACAACTCCTTCTGCTATAGCTCCATCATACTATTGATTGCAAGAAATTTTTTCCCAAGCTTGACAACATTCAAGGCAATTTTCATCACAAAACATTAAGGTACATATGTGCATATAAGCTATCCAATCCTAATTAACAACACAGTCATAATAAATGGGAGGAAACACAAGTTAGAAGACTAGATTATTCCACCAACAATCTTCCGAGAGGGAAGAAGACCAAAATAATTCCAGAATAGCGGGGGTACTAGAGTTGCACGATTAAGACCTCGAACATAGCTAAATAAAAAACTAGTTACGATTCAAGATGAAGGGGGGTAGTCAAAGTACCTCCTAAGAATGGCTATAAAACCTAGGAACCAGGATGAAGCTACGTAGGAGTCTAAACACTCGAGGTTGAAACATGATGCACACAAACTAAAACATTCTAAAAGTTTTAACACCGAATCTCTAACCTGAAATAGTTCAAGCGTTGATTACACTAATCCTGCAACCTTTCCTTTTCGATGCCAAAAGGGTTGTTAGGTGGCTTGAGAGATCATTAACAATATATGTCAAAAGACAAGGAAGGACATCCTTGGTTGATAGGAAGGAACTTCATAGTTATTGCACACTTACAATAACGACTGCTAAAAACTAGCTGGAACAAATAATAACTGGAACTCTATCGTAGAGAAGAGTACATATATATATATATATATATATAAAGGAAGATCGATCACTCGAGCAAGAGAAACATAACACCCAGAGGAGAGGGCACACGCATCCTTTCGATCAACATACCGACAACGATAAAAGCTAAAACAAGAAGAAACAAGCAGAAAGGGGAAATCTCCCATCATGACATCCAACTGACAAATCAATGCAAGGAAAAGTGGTTCGATTTCACAATACTTTTAAATAAAATAACAGTAGAAAGGTGTAGAAATATCTTGCCTGTTTCTCCAGCTTCAACAGGTCGTACAGTCTCCCACGGGCCAGCATAAAAACATACCATACAACCATGTTATAAAGATTGCAGAGGCTTTGGTTGAAAAGTAATTGCACCCAGACAAAATGCCAAACCCTTAATATTTGTAGTTTGTTAGTAAAAGCAATTGCAATCCAATCCGACTGCAAGGAAGACCACTGCAACTGATTTATTTCAGCACCAGCTGTGTAAGCTAGCATCGGATCAGGGCCTCCACCCTCTACCAGGGGCTGACTCGCACCTGAACGCTCCCATATGAGTGCTTGCGCATCATCTCCAGTGGTGCAAATATGGCAGGGGCTGTGAGGAGCCCATGCAAGGGCATTCACACTAGCTTGATGCCTTTGAAGCTCTGCAAAAGGCACAGTTGGATACCTGATATCCAAGACAACTACCTTACAGCTATCCATCAAAATAGTGGCCATAAACCTTGGATCCTGCTTGTTCCATGCTAATCGAAGCAATGGAGTATCAGGTTGTGAACTTTCATATATGATAGTAGAATGCTCCTTGTCCCTCAAATCAAACACTCTCTAAGTTGTTAGGACAGACCCATCAGCAGAAACATAAGCGAAAACTCCTACTCCTCCCCAGGAAATATCATACACCTCCTTATCGTACGCAAACAGCTGTGTATCCACCACTTCCTTTTCTATGTCCCAAATGGTACAAGTGGTATCAATACTAGAAGTCCCAATTCGTTTTGGATCTGCATCATTCCTAATCAAATGAAGTCAAGGGCGCACATAATTCAGAAATTCTTATTATTGTTCAGAAGGCTTTTCATCTCCACATCGATCCTCAAAACCCTGCCAGATTCTTAGATAATCTCCAGCAGTGGCTAGAAGGTCAGGCTTCTGGCATTCCTTATCAGGCACAAACATTATCTTGGTGGTTGGGTATGGGTGGTCAAACACAAACCTGGGATCACTCTTGAATTCCCTTGATTCTTCATCAAGCTCAATGATTTCTATTTTGTTGCTATACTCCTCCAAGAAACTACCTATTCCAAGTCTGAACTTCTTGTCTTTTCTCACAGACCAGTTCATGCCATATATCTGCCAAGGAGCTTCATAAGTGTAGATTTCTGATTTTTTTTCTGTGTGTCTTGGGAATACCCTTCCATTGGCATGCTAGTCCCCTGACTCTACAGCAATCTAATACCAATGGCCTGTTTATGGAGATGAACTACTCTTCCTTCATGGAAATCCGTCCAAACACATTGTGTATTGAAAAAAAAGGGAAATTTACAGGGTGTGAATTACGTGGCAAATGCTTTCAAGATTTTGGAGCCACTAATTTCATCTATGGGGACGTAAGGGCATTGACATAATGTGTTCAATATCTCCGATAGAACACACCTCGCAACACCTAAAGAAGGTGGAGGTAACACGCCTGCTACACTAGCTTGAAGCTTCATCCAAAACCGCCATATCAAACCCATACTGCGCCCAAGGAGGAACCAGGGAGAAAAAAAAATTCCTGGACAGAACAGGTTTCGATGGCCTCTCAACCACTCCACACGCAGTCCAACAAAAGGAGATCTCACGCGATCAGAGAAGGATATGCAGGCAGATCAACCAGAACAAGGAAGATTTGCAAATCAGGGTTAATAAATGAAGTGCAGCCACCTAGCAAGGAAGACTCCAACACGTCTAGACTTTAATAACTCCACCCTCCACTCCAGTCAGCCAGCAAAAATAAAATTCCATAAAAAAATTAATAATTCCCTTCCCCACGCCAAACGTGGTACAGGAGATAAAGCTGACCGAGACAAGGTAGGTTGGGGACAAAAAAAATTCCATATTTAAAATTAGTAATTTAAAACAATTCTAAGATTGCGGGATCGGTCGACCCAGGAGGAGAACGGGGTTGAGTATTTAAATGAAATATTTACGCGAACGCCACTCCCAAACCGTGGCGCCACCACAAAACATACTCTTCCTCATTTGCGCAACGAGGCTCGATCAGCGGGAGCGACAAACAAATCAAAAGGATAGTTTAACGATAACAGAGGATGATATCGATAACAATCGATATAAAGAAAGTAATAATAAAATACAATCGTTGATCGATAATACAATCATAATGTCATTATTATTATTATTATTATTATCATTATTATCATTTTACAGCTTGTAAAATAATTATCAATTATAGTCATAATGGTCAGCAATCGAGGTCGACGAAGGCACAATGACACTCCATGCTTAGCACTCGATCGCCGTCTTGGTCGAATCAATCTAGACAATTTTTTTTTAAATTATATCTTTAGAGAGTTGTCCTTATTGAATGGTATAACATACCAACAACCATCTTTACCAATTAAACTACAACCCTTTTGATGATTATTAAAAAATTCAATAAATAATGAGAAAATTTAATTGTTTATAAAAATCCTCTTATATTAAAGACATTTCAAATTAATTGTTCATCCTACACTTATATTCCTATACTTTTAAATTGCAAATTTACTTAGCTCAAACGCTTCACACATGAAATTCAAATAAAAACTAAGCTATCTACAACCTCCCCACTTCTATCAATTTATATTGTCAAAATTTTATATATAATAGTCAAACGTTTACTTTTTCACCTTATTTTTTTAATGATAAAAGTATATATGTATATAAAAGATGCATAATATTTATATCTAACTTTTAAAAGTATATTTTTTTCTCTTAAAAAAACACACTCTATATAATTAAGTTATCTTTTTGAATAAATAATGTTGTTTTTGAACAACTCTCTGGAAGAGAAGATCTGTCTACCCTTTTATTGGTGTCTCAAACTAATTCTCTAGGGCTGTGGAAAAAAAATATTAGATAAGTTATTTTTAGCTTTGACCGTAAGCTAGCTCTCTCACATTGTAAGAATACCAAAAATGCTAAAGGTTAAGGTCTCTTCATCAACTTTAAATTCAAGTCCTCACTTATCACCATACCTCGATAAACATTTATCCAAATTCTAGTACTACTTGGGTATCTTAACTATTCACTCTCATCCAAATGTAGTCTAGTTTCAAAATAGAATTGGAGAGAAAGAGGAATAGGAAAGAAGGAGACAATAAGAGAGTGTGAGGCGTGACCATTGGTTTTATGAAAAGAACATCGTGTTAACATTTTTTTTGCTTTATCTCACACCTTGAAAGCCTCATCATATCTTTCATGAGCCATAGATTCATGATCAAAGTCACATAGAAATAAAAGGATAAGCAAGGGCTCTAGGAACTCAAAAGTTATCGTGAGAATGCCCTTATTTGGCATGCTAAAAAAAGAATTTGGTTTAGTCGTAGAAATGATGAAATGGTAGGGTGGGGTCCACACAATGTAAGCATAGCCTACAAATATACCACATTAACTCTTCTCTTCTAAGAATGGTTGATGGAAATCAACTTGAAAAAGGATATGCGGAAAGGATTCTCCTTTAGGTTGAGGAGAGCTTTAATAAATGTTATGGATAGTGTGATTGGATGCATGGCCATGATTCAAGTCATAAGTGACACTATAATTAGTGTTGATGTAGTTCTGAGGTATTATTAGTACGTGAAAACTTTTATGCATTTGTTTTTTAGATTTAGTTTTTTTAAATTCACACATAAGATAAACTTGTTTTTTAGCTTTCTTAAAAACTTTCTCCAAATTGGATGAAGAGAAGAAAGAAAAATACGAAATAAATTGTCATTAGATAAATTATATTTGGATCTATTTTCCATTTACTTCCATTATTTAATGAAGAATTGATCCATTTAATGGTTGGATAATTTATAGTTAAAAGAAGAATTACTATTGTTTGTAGATAATTTTCAATAGTGAAATTCTTCGAGTACTTCCTTTTAACTAAATCATTTAGTTCAACAATGGAGTTATGGGGAAGGGTGTGATACCAATAAATAATGTTTTGTTCATAGGGGTCTTCTATGAGAGATTGATAACCAAATAAGATTTAGTTTTGATCCAATATTTGTATACACTCCTAAAAGTCTTAATATGTGTAGTGCCCTACCCCACTTTACCTGGGCAGTAAGTGTGCAGTATAACTAGATGATTTTTGGGTTTTGTGGAGGTGGATTGAAAATTCATGTTCTGAAAAGAAAATAATAATATGATGATGAGCATGTGAGATGTTGGAATTAATCCAAGGAATAAGTTTTCAAACAACTGCATTTGATTAGCGTGAAGCCAATATTCTTAAAACCTCTTCTCGTATCTTTCAACTTGTGTGAGTATCCTTACTGCCCACGTCAGTATGGGAGATTTGGAGTACGTTATGGTCATCAATCAAAGCGTAAAGGAAAGGAAAGTTTGTCAAACGTTGTAGTTGCACTTCCCTGGGAGACGTGGGAGCTTCAGAACTAACGTCTGATGCATCCTCACACAACATTCACACTGTTTCACCATATCATGGTTCCAACTGATCTGTTTTTATTTTACCAATGCACTGACAACCTATGCGAAGATGGGAGCCTTAGAAAAGGTGAGGACAACTATCAAAGTATAAAGTAAGGAAGTTATGGAGCCAAACGCCATAGCCTTTGGAAGCATACCCCCTTTTGTGCCAAAATGGAGCTATGGAGCAGAGTATGGACATCAGGTTTAGCGTATGGGAGGGAGTTTGTAGTTGCAAATTCCTGGAAGACGTGTAAGAAAAATGTTGGAGCATGCGCTTGGCATGCGAACAGTTGGAAATAATGTGAGATTGGTTGGGGATGGCATTGCTTGATATGTTTGTTTTGCTGTAGTTTATAAAGATGGGTTAAGGCATGTAAACCATTTGACAAAAGGCTTAAATGAAACACAGTCGTACAATATGGACATTAGTGATTGCAGGATTTACAAAAATGGGATTCGTTGAAAGGGGCTTTAATGAGTTTGGCCATGGATGGCTTGGATTTGTCTGTTTTATCCTTTTGAATGCAATATGGGAGCATATGTTTGACATGTGTAAAGACAAATCAATTCATTAAAGTGTCTGTTGTGAAATGAGGGGATACTCAAAATTAACTATGTATACACTTTATATCCCTTTCTCTACATTTCCATACACATGTTTTTTTTATAAAGTCTACACAAACTTATTCTAATACATGTGGGACTAAAGAGTCCGTTAATAACAAAATCCTTAGCCGCTAACGAACTCCTTTTCTCTTCTAAATTCGCAAACTACTATCAATTAATCTAACACATCCTTAATGTTTCTAAATTAATTGATCATAATTGATTCCAAGGTTGATCCCAAGATGCGGGGAAAAAGAAACGTTATAATTTGGTATAAGAAATTGTTTCCTAACCTCTGAGTGGAAAATTTGGGTTCATTGAAGCAAGTATATTTTGGAAAAGAATTAAAGGAGTATAGTGCTAATTATTTTGAGGTTAAATTAGAAGTGTAGTATCCCTTATATTGGGGTCTCTTTTTATAGTTAATTAGCCTCTTTGTAAAACATGTGGAGATAATCACCATGTGCAAACAGTACCCCCAAAAAACTATTGGAATAAAGAAATAGTAGGCCAAAAAACTAAAACTCCGCAAAAAATGAAAGGTATACTAATGTTGACACAGGTATGATACATTGTCAAATTTACACAATTGATTTGAAAGGAACCATAAAAGTAAAGTGACTATCTAGGAAGAAATTTCTAGTTGATTCAATGTAGTCCAGTCATAGTTGATTGGAGTTTCCCCCAAAATAGTATCTAAATGTAAAATTGTCTGTAATTGTAGGAAATTGACCACCCATGAGTTGTGGACACGTTTTAATGGGAAAATAGCTCAAACATACTTGAGTCTTTCGCAGGAAAATTATGCCCAACATTTCATGTTTAGGTGATGTACTCCAATCAATATGCAACATATTTCACGTTTTGATCCCCTCCTTAGGACAATATGACTGAGTTATCTATAGGAATGAACTTGGCTAGATGAAAGAGTAATGCAATCCCACATAGGTTGTGAAAATATGACAAGTCATTTATAAGAGACCAAAGTGGATCATTTAAAACTATTACAAGGTGAAAATATACAAATATCCTTATTAAATCCATTCATGTTGTGCATCTTCAAAAGGAGTCTTCTGGAGATAATTAGCAAAAGCTTTTTATGTCATGGTGACACCAAACAAGGTGATAAGATCAAATCTCCACTATCCCCCCATTAAAGTTCCCATCAGTGCAAGAGACTCGTATGGATGTTAATGCCTAAAATAAATAGTTTTAGAGTTACCTCCTTATAAAGTTATAGATTTTCAATGCCTATTTTGATCTAACTCCGTTAGTCTTGACCCATGGTGATCTAAAGTAAACTATAGAAGAGAATTACTCCTATGAGTTAGTGTGAACTTAAGGTACAATTGGCTAAATTACTTAAACAAGGGAAATTTAGTGTTTCTCCCTATGGTGCACCAATGCTCTTTGTTAAAAAATAAGGATAGTACAATGCAGTTGTGTATTGATTATTGACAACTAAACAAACTCACTATTAATAAAAAAATATCCCTTTACCACACATCGATGATTTGTTAGACCACTTTAGTGGCATAAATTTTTTCTCACAAATTAATTTACCATCAAATTAGGATTAAGGAATTTGACATTTCCAAAACTCATTTTTGAACCCGTTATGATCATTATAAATTTGTAGTTATGCCTTTTGTTTGGAAAAATGCACCAACCTCTTTTGTGATGCTAATGCATGATGTTTTTAGGACTTTTTTGGATGTATTAATGATTTCATTCTTAGATGACCCATAATTATTATTCTAAAAATAAGAAAGATCATGCACAACACCTTAAGTTAATTTTACAAATGTTGAGGAAAAACTATTTCTATTGAAGTTGAGTAAATGTGAATCCTTTAAAATTGAAGTTCCTTATACCGGGCATATAATTTATTAAAAGTGAATATCTCTAGATGTCACATAAGTTAGAACTATCCAAGGGCGGTTTATTCCAAAGGATGTTCATGAAAGTCAAAGCTTCCTAGGACTATCAAGAATTTACCATAGATTTGCGCTAAAAACTTCTAAAATAGCTACCCCTCTAACATATTTGACTAAGAAGGATAAAATTTACCAATGGACTTTAGAGTGTGATCAAGCTTTTAGGAATCATTAAGAATCCTCTAGTGGACTCCACCGATTTTTTGTATTCTATAATTTTTAAAACCTTTCATGATAGTCAATGATGTTGTGGTTCTAGTATAGGTGGTGTATTGATGCAGAGCATTAGAGGTATGTAATCAAGGAAGTTATTCCTGCTAATGTTTTTTTAATCCTACCCATGACTTGGAATTACTTGGCATTTTCCATGCTCTCAAATTATAGAGACATTATTTGTTAGAAAACAATTTGTATTAAAAACATACCAAGGATTACAACACATTTTCACTAAACCGTTATTACATATGAGACCACGAAAATCGGTAGAATGGCTAAGTGAGTATGAGTTTGATATACAATATGTTCCTGACAGATAAAATGTGGTAGATGATGCTATAAGTAGAAACACGAGTGTGTAAATTATTTATCCCTCGTAAGAAGTAAATTTAAACAAACCATTAAGACCAAATTATATAGTGATAATTGTTTTTGTGAACTTTATGAAGGTTTGAAGAATAAAATTCCCAATGTTCATATATATGGTAGACTTACTTCATACTTACATGGAACGTAAAAATTAATTGTACCATAAAGATGGATTGTGTATTTCATATCTCCCTAACCTTAAACAAAAAATCTTATAGGATTCTCATGATATACTTATCCCAAATTTCAAAAAACATACTTATCCTTTAAACTATTAATTACTTTTGGCTGAAGATGAAGTAAGATATTTGCAAATATGTTCAACAATGCTTGACATGTCAAAAGGCGAAACTTGAGCAATGTAGTGAACCTGGTAAGTTACAACCTCTTACCATATTTAATTAGAAATGTAAATATATAAGCATGGATTTTATTATGGATTTATCTCAAACTAGAATTGGTCGTGATATTATTTTGGTAGTCGTACATAGATTGACTAAAATGGCTTATTTCCTCCCTACCAAGATTAAAATCCCTACTTCAGACATAGACCACTTATTTATTAAAGAAGTTTTTTATTTACATCATATTCTTACATATTTAGTAATTGATAGAGACCTATGATTTACTTCGTTATTTTGGGGATCTTTTATGGAGAACTAAGTACAAACTTAAATTTTAGTATTGTCTACCATCCTGAAATGGATGGACAAATTGAATATGTAAACTGCATTTTTGAAGATATGCTAATACCATACATTGCTGAAAAACCAAAGAATTGGGAAAAATTCTTATATCTGATTGAGTTTTCATATAATCAAAGGTATCTCAGTACCACTAAAATGTCTCCCTTTGAAGAAGTATATGGTTGAAATTATAATACACATATTTCTTAGCCCAACCCTGTCTATAGGTCGTGGTATGAGAATGCTAATTTCATAGAAATGGAGAAAATCATAAACACAACATAGAGAAACATGAAAGTTGCTCAAGATAGATATAAACATTGGGTAGAATTGAATTTAGATCCATTCATGAATTCGAAGTAGGTGATCAAGTTTTTGTTAGGGGGTAAAACCTAAGTGTAGCTCCTTAAAACTTGGGAATTATGATAAGCAAGTACATAGCTTTTATGGTTCCTTTGAAGTTTTAGAGAGCAATAGGAGAACTAACATATATAATTTCTTTACCTCCAGAATTGTTTGGCATCCATAATGTTTTACATGTTAACATATTAAAGAAAAATGCATTTACAATGTTGCACACATTGTTGATTAGAAAAACTTAATTATAGAATATAATTGTGAATTCAAAATAGAACCAGAAGAAATCATAGATAAAAGAACTGTACATTTAAGAAATAGAGAAATTAAATAAGTAAAAGGGTAAGTGCACCAATCTGGGGGGCCAAAAACCTGACTAAATCTTGAAAATCGCTAAAACGCGTACGTGTTTTGAAATAACGCGCACACGTTATATTTTGGTAGGTTTGGTAATTTTCAAGCCTAAAACACATATGTGTTTTACTTTATTCAAAACATGTACACGTTTTAATTTGTATGAAGTTTAGAAAGGGTAAGGGGACATATTTACTAAAATAAATGTTAAGTATATGATTTCTTTATACTTTTTATAAGAAATAATAAAAGAAATCATATACTTTAAATTTATTTTTGTAGATATAAGAATTTAGGTTCACTCTGCACTTGATGGAAGTGGTCTCGTGGCTCTGATAGTTATAATCTAGAAGATAGTTTTTCAAAATCTAATCTGGGTAGTACTTACTCATTTTCAGGATTTTAGTAAGGACCTAAAACTTTCAGGGCATATATATTGTAGTTGGTCTTTGATTTGGGAAAACATATAGTCATTTTGTAGGTTTTTTTACCTTCTGGATTGGATTTTGGCCCCACCACTGCTTGAATTGGTACCTCTTTTTAAATTTGGTCCATAATTCACTTTAGTGACCACGAATCAACTCTATGATGCTTGTTTACTTCTTACTAAAATGAAATCCTCACTTTTTAGATAGAGGATTGCTCCTTGAATGGGATTCCTATCCTATGGCCAAAATGAGGTGATTATAATGTGCCTCCTCCTTAAGGCGTTGATTACACTACTAGGTGTTGAATGAGTTTTTATGAATAGTACCAAGTGAATTGCATCAAGTTAACTCAGATGATTTCTCATTCTTAGAAACAAAGTGCTCCATATAAAGATCATCCCCTCACCTTTCCTAGCTCTCGAATGATCCATTTATCCACAGAAAAAAAAATCTATGATCAATACAAATAAACAAAATAAGGTATAGAGGAAATCCTACCTGATCACAATTCATCTACCACATCTTCTCGCCCTTCACCACCATAAGAAGCAAGTCCTTGATACCTTGATGGCCATTACTAGACCACAAGTTTTACCTCTTGTATCTCTAGACCACTCTGTTCATACTGTATCTACAAAATGACCAGGTCATTTCATGTTCTTATACCCTTCAAAGGACATTATTGCATAATGAAATCAAAGCTTTCTATATTAGGTAATTAAACACCATTGATGGATCTAAAAATTCATATTACATACACAAAATTTACATAGATTTAACAAATTTAAACTCCACACAAATATGAATTATACTTGTGGGTCAAACTAAAACTCTTTAGGTCTTCTAGGGATTACATATGACTCCATTATATAGGAGTGAAGTGAATAAAAAATCTCATGGTTCAAATTTTAGGGTTTATGTCATAAAACTCGAGGTCTCTCAAATTGTTTCAACAATTCAAAATATAATGGTTAAAACAATACAAATTTATGGCTCAAGGTTAAGGGTTCTAGGGTTTAGGGCTCAACCACCCAGGGATTACATACACAAAATTTAGGGTTTAGGGGTTAGGATTTAGTGTTGAGGTTTCAAACTTTAGGGTTCAAATATATTATAATTGCTGAAAACTTAAAACTTAGGGATTCTCGATTACATATGACTTCATTAGGCTATAGGAGTGGAGGTTTTAAAGAGAATCTCTCAACAAATTATGGTTTCCTTATGAAACCAATTCTCCCAAATTGTTTCAAGGAGGGAAATGTTAGATATCCATGAATAATTTAAAACAATACAAATTTATTTTATGCTATTCTGAATAATTACTAACTACCCACTATTTAATTTGACCATTAACATTTACATATCACAATGCATTAATATAAAACCATATGATAAGAAATAAACCATAGAATTCCTAACATTCCCCCCTTAGTGTGATCGTGGGAAAAACACACCCGTGTACTTGTCAGTGGATTAGTAACAACCACAACTATAGATGGTTTTCTAGTGTATCCAAGAACCACACTATCATGATGATGCATTACATTCACTACAAGACTTTGGGTTGTGTATCCACATTTTTTTCACAATTTATTTGTGAATGGAAAAAAATGCCCATAATAATAATAATATTCCTTTTAAATTCGTTGACCTCGACTGCTGACCATTATGACTATAATTGATAATTATTTTGCAAGCTGTAAAATGATAATAATGATAATAATAATAATGACATTATGATAGTATTATCGATCAACGATTTTATTTTATTACTATTTTCCTTATGTCGATTGTTATCGACTTCATCCTTTGTTATCTTTAAACTACCCTTTTAATTTGTTTGTCACTCCCGCTGATCGAGCCTCGTTGCGCAAATGAGGAAGAGTATGTTTTGTGGTGGCGCCACGGTTTGGGGGTGGCATTCGCGTAAATATTTTATTTAAGTACTCAACCCCGTTCTCCTCCTGGGTCGACCGATCCCTCAATCTTAGAATTTTTTTAAATTACTAATTTTAAATATGGATTTTTATGTCCCCAACCGACCTTGTCTCTCACTTTTGATCTCCTTTTGTACCACGTTTGGCGTGGGGAAGGGAATGTTAATGTCTTTTTCTTTTCTTCCTTGGTTGGCTGGAGGTGGGTGGCTTTAATAGCCACCTGCCATTGCATTAAAAACCCCCATCCTTCTTGGCGTGTTCAACCTTCCCTGTTGGTGGCTGCACATGCCCCATTTATTAAAATTTTGACTTGCAATCTGCTGTCTCTCGTGGTCTACCTGTTGTTTTCTGCCCTGGCCGCGTGGTTTTGTGTGGTGAAGGAATAATTGTTTTGTGTAGTCGCATGGACTTTTTTCTCTGTATCTAGTTACTTCATTTCATGATCTTTGAATGTCTGTTGGTTGTATGTTTACTTAATCTTCTATTTTCTCCACTATTGGGTTGTAAATCCTTGATAGCTAAAATGGGTTTTCTTCTTTTGGATGCATCGTATGAACATTAGCTGTGATGTTTGGAAGGATTACTTATCCTTGAACTTGTATTATGGCCTGAAAATTTTGTTTTCTTCTCACACTTCTGAGAGGGGATGTGGGTGTTGTTTATTGGTTTGATTCCTTCCTGAGTGGTCGAAGATGATTAAATTTAACCGGTTCATATGTTCAAAGCCTGTAGGGTTATATGCCTGGACTATTTCTTTTTCTTTTTGGTCATTTTATTGTCAAAATACTTGGGTATCTGTAGCATGAATATAAAATGTTCCTTTGTTTTTCATCCCTGTCTGGGTTGTTGGATATGCCTTTCTGCTTGTGCACTCCAAGTTTATTGTTAGTAAAAATGTTAATGGAGGGATTATTAAAATTTAAGCTCGTATTTGAGGTCTATGATCATTCTTCGAAATGATTCCTTGAAGCAGGATGTGGGTATTAGATATTTTTTATTCCTATTGGGTTGGAGGTGGGGATTGGATTCAGCGAATGGTTTGTGAAAAACTGGTTTCAGTTGCATACACTCCAAGGGTATTTTGTGTTTTTAGGATTCTGTGAATGAACACTAGTGAACTTCGAGACTAAGTTGAGTGTTGGAGAATTGGCTATTATTGTCTATACTGAGTTTTTATCCATAAAAAACTTAATTATATGCTATAAGCATGGAGCGGGCACTCTTATCGCATATTCAAATTTTTTCAATTACTATAAGATGTGGGGATGTCCTTAGGATTTTTTATGAGGTTTATTTTAATATGTTTATGTTATGGTTTGACACGGATAATGAATTAACATTATGTGATGGACCTTGACCTTTTAATTGCAATCAAACTAAGTAGGAATGTGACACTATTATATCTTGAGGGTAAGGACATCACCCATGCTATTCACGTAGTTGAAAAAATATTTTAAATTATTGAAATATGTAATAAGCTTTTCTATAGAGATTTGTAATTAGCTAATATTTGAAGGGAAGAGGCTACTGGAGCTTCATTGTATGGTAAATGTCGGCACTGTCCTAAGTACCTAAAAGAAATCCACTCACTTTCACGAGTCACTGTAGGCAGTTTCTTGACACTAGCAGCGGCATTAGCAATACACTCAATAAAAGTGTCCATGCTGTATACTGTCATATGGTAATTGTTTCAGTCATCATAGCTTGGATGACGTGTTTTTTTTTGTTGAGGACATTCAATGTTTTTGGAGGCTATGTCGAAGAATTACTGGAGCCTTGGTAAATCCGGGACGTAGGTTCTACCATTGAATTATTCCCAGATACATGCATGATCAATCCCTAACTTTCATCAAACATATAGTGAACTACTCAATGGTAGCTCTATAGTCAGCTAGATAAAAGTTAATATAATCCTGTACCATTTTGCACAAATGCTCTACTTGAGGGTTTCTTTTGCAAAGAGGTATGTGTTTTCCACGAGGTTTACTAAATAGATAGCATTTGCACATCTGAAGGATCATACTAGCATGCAATTGTACATAGTATTAGACTTCTTGAGTATAGATGCCCAAAAATTGGACGGACGATGCTGTGAACATTTACTTTCTTGTGCACCAATTGAAGCGAATGTGATGGAGGCATTTCTTTACCAATCACCTCACCTAATATTTCTGTGCGCATACTTTCCATTTACAGCCCATGGAGATATATGTCTACATCGATTGAGGCAAAATTGATCATTATCATGGATTAGTGCAGGTTTGTACTGCGCTATAGGGCATACTTAATTTGACATTCTGCCACCTGCCCTCCACTGCCACCTTGGCCGACTCCTTGGTGCAGTGGTTGAAGTGCATTTGGTCACCTCCCAACCACCCTACCTGCCGACTGTATGACTGTCATGTTTGATCTGTCCTTGCGTGAGTGGGAGTCGGTGGAGTCCCGTTTTTCTTCACCATGATCTTATTTTGATTTCCTTATTCAATGCATATGGGTGGGTAGGTTGGACATTTTTTCTTGGGGCTAGGCGAATTGGATAGTGAGCAGGAAAACGTGTCCTGGAGTGTGGGTGCAGAGGCCAGCTCTTTGCGCATGGTTGGATTTATTCACAGACAATGCCTTCTGCTGGTTCCTCCTTGCAGTGCGCGTGGGTGTTTGCATGAAGCTGTCATGGATGAAGCTGATGGTAGAAGCATTGTTGCCTCCACTTTCTGCAGGTGTGCTGAACGATTTAGGTGTGTTCTGGTCTAGAGCATCCGCACGGCCTGCACCAGTAAATCAGCCACAATCAGGCATTGTTGCAGATATTTGTTTATGCACAAAAGATTAGCACCCTTCGTCTGCGCCTGAGAGTCTTACAAGTCAGGTCGTCTTTTCCAAGTCTATGATAATTTACAGACAGGTTTATTCAGAGCTCATTTTTCGGGATTCTCTGCAAAATGGTTGTCTTACTCCAGGAACTGTGAATTTGTTTGAAGAAGAAAGTCATAGGACGTCCTGACTGTTTCATTGTCAAGATTCTCTTCTGAAGACAATTGTGCTTGCCTTATCTACGATGCGCTCTGTCAAGAGGTTGTCCACTATAGGTTGGCATCTGTCTCTATCGGAATAGTCATGAAGCACGATTTGCTTTGCAGTCTCTCGATGAGGCTGCCATTCAGCGAGTCTTAAGCCTGCAGGCATAAGGGTATTCTGTTAAGAGTGACTATCAGGAGACCTGACGAAGCTATTCTGCAAATGTTCTCACTGAGACCTTTCTACTGTCAATCTGATGAGGGAAGAGGATATGCATTACGGTAGATGCCTTTCAGAGCCAGTGTAGTCATGAAGCATGATTCTTCCTTTGAGTGCTATTCCAATAGGAGCTTTCCTCAAGGTTCGCTGTCACTGTTCAGTCATAGAATGCATCATGAGAATTCGGGATTCTCCTTCAAGGTATTTTTATCAAAATCGACTATGTGACAGTGAGAGTATTACCAGAAGACCTGATGAAATTTATTTCTAAGATTCTCTATTGATTTCTTACTTGTCTTACGATGTAACTCCATGGAAGAGGATCTCATGGAGGCTGATCTGTTTCATATCAGAATATTCATGAAGCACGAATTTGCTTTGCAATTATATGAGCTTCTTCAACGAGTCACTGAGTTGGCAGGCATAAAGGTTTCCTGTTGGAATTATCACACCTTACAAGCTACAGCTGAAACGTTTGCACCGAGAGTTTGATGTTGTCCTCAAATCTGATGAAGGAAAAGGTTTATTTATCATTACGGTAGATGCCTTTCAGAGCCTGGAGCGATGTAATCATTATGTCTTGTGTCCACAGCTTCAAATCCTCAGCAGGCCGAGCTTCTTGAATCTTTCAAGGCCTCAGGTGCTAATATAGTCCATGGATCTCTGGAAGATCATGCAAGTCTTGTGGAGACAATCAAAAAGTGGATGTGGTCATCTCCACAGTGGGAGGGACGCAGATAATGGATCAGCTTAACATTATCAAGGCAATCAAAGAGGTTGGAACCATCAAGAGATTTCTGCCATCTGAATTTGGAAATGATTTTGATAGAGTCCATGCATTCGAGCTTGCAAATACTGCATGGGGTTACAAGGTCAAAGTCCGTAGGGCCATTGAGGCAGAAGGAATTCCCTACACATATGTTTGCAGCAACTGTTTTGCCACGTATTTTGTGCCAAATTTGGGGCAACCAGGCCTTACTGCCCTACCAAGGGATACAGTTTCGATTTTAGGGGATGGAAATGCCAAAGTTGTGTTTGTGAAAGAGGAAGATATTGGCACTTTTACCATCAAGGCAGTGGGTGACCCAAGAACTCTGAACAAGAAATTGTATTTGAGGCTTCCTGCCAATACATATTCTTTCAATGACCTGGTAGCTTTGTGGGAGAAGAAGATAGGCAAGACTCTGGAGAAAAAGGCAAGATATTTCTACACCTTTCTACTGCTATTATATTATATTTACAATTATTGCGAAATCGAACCACTTTTTCCTTGCATTGATTTGTCAGTTGGATGTCATGATGGGAGATTTCCCCTTTCTGCTTGTCTCTTCTTGTTTTTTCTTTTATCGTTGTCAGTATGTCGGTCGAAAGGATGCGTGTGCCTTCTCCTCTGGGTGTTATGTTTCTCTTGCTCGAGTGATAGACCTTCGTCTGTCGGTTTATGTATTTATTCTTCTCTGCGTTTGAGTTGCAAGTTATTATGTTGATCAAACTAGTATTTTCGATATCATGGAAGTAAGTTTACGATAACTATGAAGCTCCTCCCTAGCACCCAGGTTTGTCTTTTGACGTTTTTTGTTAGCTTCTTCGCAAGTCCCTTGGATAACCTTTTGGCATCGAGAAAGGAAGGTCGTAGGATTAGTGTGGTCAATGCTTGGGCTAGCCAGCTTAGAGTTTTGGTATTAAAACTGGTAGATTGAAAAGGTTTGTGTGCATTGTGTCTTCCGTCTTGCGTGTTTAGACTCTTATATTATCTTTCATCTTGTTTCTAGGCTTTTAAGGCCATCCTCAAGAAGTACCTTGACCATCCCTATCAACTAGAACCATAACTAGCTTTTCGGATCAACTAAGCTCGAGGTTTCATTGTGCGAATCCAGTACCTCGTTGACACTAGAATAGTTTTGGTCTAATCCCCCTCTGTGAATTATTGTTGGTGGCGCTCTTCTATTCTTCCTAACTTGCATTATTTCTCCTTGTAATGTTAACGCTATTAATTAATATTGGTCAGTTTTTATGCACGTAATTACCTTAATATTTTGTGATGGAAATTTCCTTAAATGTGAATAAACCTCGGGAAAAACTCATCTTTCATTTGATAGTCTTATGGATTCATAGCGGAAGGTTTTGTTTTGATAATGTCGCTTAGAAATTATGTTTGTACCTATGTGTGACGGTTGACTGTGTTACCAAGGGTTGCCTTAAGATATGGTTGTTTTGGGAAATAGGTAATTTATTTTAAATTAACCAAACACTAGAATTGTTGTGGAGGTTTGCAAATCTTAGTGTTATAAAATTTGTTGATGACATTATTGTATACTCTTGTTTGATGGAACTCCCTTCTTCTCTCGCGTGTTTGCTACTAGCCTGTAAGACTTGGACCCTTCTTGGATGATTGGAAAATATCTTGGAGTTAATGGTCAAAACTAGTATACCTGGCCTTCGCTTCGAAACTTATGTTGTGTGTAAACTCTATTTGATTTCCGGTTTGAAACTCAATTATACATGGCTTTTTGTGTTAATTTTCGAAACCCGTGGTTCCCCTTTCTTGGGCTGATCAACTCTTGTTCTTTTAGAAATATATTATTTTAGCCTATGCGTTTGGTACCTTTGATAAAATTTCCAGATGGTTGGTCTTTATGTCAAATCTCAATCTTGTAATTATTGTTTAATTACTTACTTGATGGGAATTTCTGTTTTTGCTAGATTGGTTATTTTCTCCTTATAGGGCCAAGGGCCATTCTCATATGAGTGTTACTTTCGTTGCTTTTGCTCCTAACTGAAGTACAAGGTCTTCTCCTTCTTTGATTGGCATGATAGAGACTTTATTATAACTTGATGTTTTCATAGTGTTTAGAGGTTTGACCCAATTCTTGTTATAAAGTGCTTCCTTTTGTGGTATTGTTAGATAATAGTTATGGTGGTTTTGTGTAGCCTTATCTTGCTCAGTTCTCGCGAACTGACTCTTGTGGAAAATTTGTTGCAGATGGATTTTGCGAGTAGATGAGGGATAGACTTGTAGATTTTATATCAACCTCAGTTGAGAAGTTCTTTTGCATGAATCCTTTTTATATTGTTCAACTATTGATTACATACAGTGGAAAATGTAGGAGAGGATCATGGTCTTAGTATAATGTATTTGTGGACTTTGTCATCTTAACTTTGGACACCTTGGTTTGTTTGACCATCATTGAAAATATTAAAATATTGGTTACTGCTTGTTGAGTGACCTTATTGGATTATCGGTATTTTAAGTGTGGATGTAACCTTGTTTTGTTCTGGTCAATGAGTGTTATTAAACTCTACCCTTGAAAATAAAAGTTGAGTAAATCTTGCTTTGACTTATTAATAATGTGACATAAGTAAAATAACGTGGGTTGTTTAACACTTATACAAGTTGAACTAAAAGTTTATTTTTAAATAAATTAACGTAGAAGTTACCAACTTGAGAGCAAGGAATTCTTTAAGTAATCAAGGCGAGACTATCATTGTGAAGTAAGAATTATATAACATGATAACCCTAGCTCCTCTAGTGAACATTATTCCTTTTATGGTGAAATTTGTAAAATGACCCTAAGGTGAAATGAACTGTTAGTTGTTAGAAGATGATACGATTTAATAAGCAGGAGAAAAAAATTTTGAAACCACGCAATCTATCTCTTAGCCATTTGGAAAGTAAATTGTTTTACTCCTTATAAAACTCATTTAGTGAAGCCTAAGTAAAGTCTGTTAATAATTCTGGTTAAGAGCCTCAAGCTTCAATTAAATCTTGGTAATAACTAATGAGGTCTTAAAGATGATTTCAACTCAACCTTCTCCCTCTAACCCTTTTCCAGGGCACCTTGTATTTCTTCTCTTAAGTGTGTTGAACTTAAAACCATGTTGTCATGTGGGCAAGAACGAAGTTCTTAGTAGCGTTAGTGGTGAATAGATGGCCTTGTGGAATTTAATTACTCCTTTTTCTTGATAAACGAATTAAGCAAATAAATGTCATAATAGAGAAGATTTAAAGATGATTACTCAGTGTCAAAGGAATAAACTTAGCTTGGTAAGATGAATTGTATGAATCATATCTTGAGCCTCCTTGAAAACGTAAGCTAAGAATTGCAAGATGTCCTTTTAAAATAAATAACCCTCAAGAATATCTCATTGTGGTTGGCCCTAACTGTAAGTGTGTTTTGTGGTTGGACTTCTATGTTGTCATGTCTAAAAGAAAAGTAAATTGTCCTTGAAAGGTGTGAACGTTTCCGTGCTGCCTTTATGGCCATCCTTGTATCAAGTTGTTCACAGTGTTAGTTGTATCCTTGGTGACGACATGTTGCGTCATGTTATGTGTCAAGCAAGTCAAAAAAAAAATTATCCTGTCTTTTACTGTGTTGTTCGTGTGTGTGATTTTTTTGGGTCGTTACAATCTTTTTGCCTTGATTATTCCTTTGAATGATGGTTTCTGTAGAAAATATTATGGAGAGTGAATGAGGTTTATAATGTTTCTTGTATTGTTTATATTATGTAGAACATGGCTTGAAAAAGGGAATTTCCGATATGACTGTATTTGGATTTTACTATGGATTTATAATAATATAAACTCCCATTAGGATTGGGGGCTTCTATTTAGGAAGAGTCATACTAGTTTAATTGGTCTTTCTAGATAGCTCCATCTAAGTCATTCGATTATCATTTACCTTGGGGATTATTGAAAACCCCTCACCAGGCCCTCTGCTATTATTATTACTATGAGCTTATTATTAGATTGGAACCCTCCTGAAGCATGCGTTAATGGGTTTTCTATGACCTTTACGAATATGTTAAGCACGCAAGTCATTATCCTATGTGGATAATTCTATGGCTTAATTTTGAGGCACTACTTGGATCTTTGAATCAGTTAAAGTAATATTGGATACATCGAACTCTCATGAATGTCGACATTCTTCAAGTTTGATTGATATGTGAGGTCCTCATGCATATGAATCCAGGAAATGCTTGAAATATGAAATTATAAATATATCTTATACTTTGACCTTGAAGCTTGTCGAAAGACTTTTTGGTAGGAAAACAGATGAATAGGGAAGTTAAGATAACTACCCTAAAATGGAATCATGCATAGCCTTAAGTAAAGGTGACAGCTACCATAATGGGACTGTGCATACCATGTATGACAGTAAGGATATAAGTCCACCTGAAATTATTTAACTTCATTTTATAGAACAATAATTAATACCCATAAATTGGGGTATGCAAGTGGAGGTTGAATTATATAACAGGGTGTATTATGTTATCAGGTAACCAGTAAGGATAAATATGTTATTTCAATACTTGGTTAACGAGTGGAATATTTTCTGGAATTTACGATGATTATTATGTTAGCTAAAAATTGATACTTTCATCTAAATTGGGAGTTGAGATAATGTTGATACTTGTATTTATAGTGGCTTGGACCGCACTTACATATCTTAGTTAGTCAAATGTATCTTTGACATATTAGCAAAATATGACAATATTGTTGATCGTAACTAATTCCAATGAGTTGGACCCTTATACTAATAGAAACATATAAAGACATGGAATAAGCAACCAAAAGGATACCTAAATAATATATGAACTTGTGGATTGGTGGAATCTTTGTTAACATAAGTATATTCTTAAAATTGTGAGATAAAAATCCAAATTATACATACATATCACTGATTATCTATGAAGGTTTGATACTTGGGTAATATCAATGAATAATATAAGATTGATGCTTGTATTTATTATATAAAATTAATGTCGTTGGTGATTTTATTTAATTGAAAGATAATACTGTTGGATACTTATTTGAACAACACAGTGAAATACAGGATAACTTTTTTTTTTGACTTGCTTGACACATAACATGACGCAACATGTCGTCACCAAGGATACAACTAACACTGTGAACAACTTGATACAAGGATGGCCATAAAGGCAGCACGGAAACGTTCACACCTATCAAGGACAATTTACTTCTTTTGACAAGACAACATGGAAGTCCAACCACATGACACACTTACATTTAGGGCATCCCATGAGGAAATTCTTGTTAAATTTTCTTGTTTACTAAAGTGTCTCTTAATTCTTAACTTACGTTCTTATAAAATTTCATGTAATGATTCACACAATTCTTTTCACAAGGGAGAACTTCTTTCTTTTCAACTGTTGACTAAAATAGCTTAAGGCCAAGCTTTCTAAACTAGGATCATCAATTTTTATGTCCAAATCTTTCTTATTCATTTGATTTTAGAACATTTTCCATTTCTTACAAGGTTAATTAATCTTACACAAGCCACTAACACATGTTCCACAACTCTATTGCACAGGTGAAGACATAAGCTCCGATTGAGGGAAAGTACCGCTTAGGGTTCATAACAATAACCTTCTTGTTTAAGGATCAAATTTTGACCTTGCTTAAGAAATATCACCATGAATCAAGGTAAGGGTTAACAGAACAGGACAACAAAATTTAGCTTCAAGGGTCACATTGTTTACTATCCGTCTTTATTGAGGTTAAGAGTTTATCAAGATTGGTTAAATGTTCCATCTAGACTTTACTTAATTAAGTTTGACAAAGGAGAACATTTCAAACGATAGAGAGATATTTAAGGTTTTATTAATCAATTTCCCTCCTACTTATTAAGTCCTATCATCTTCTAAAATCTAACCATTGATTTCACCATGAGATCATTTAAGGTTTCACCAAAAAAAAGATAGTGTTTATTAGTTTAGCTCGGGGAAAAAAAAACAAGTAATCATATTTTGTTACCAAAAATAGATTCCTCTTGATTGTTCCAGGCCTCAAAAGCTATCAAGTAGACCACATCTACATTAATATATTCATATATATAAATTTTAGTTTAACTTTTATAAGGACTATCCAGTTCACTTTATAGTACTTACAAACTCATTACTACTATGTCTTAGAAGGATTTACAACTCAACATTTTAACTCAAGAGCAAAGTTTGACAGTTACAACAACAATACTCTACAATACATTTACTAAGGCACTGACCCTTCTTCTAAAATTTTTCCACTAGATGTTATCAATAGTTTAACCATAAAAGACAACGTACAAGCACCAAAGTGGATATCATCTATGCAACTACAACAGCCACTTCTTTCATACTTGAGCTCGGAAAAACAACCTGCAAAAACATGTTAGCTTTTGTCAGTTCAAAAGAACTGGCATGAGCATGCATTCCCTTTTCCTAGATATTTCATCAAAATTAATTGAATGACTAGTGCATGATTTCCATTCCAAGGCATAAGCAAAAGTAATTTGTATGAATGTAAACAAAATAGATATCTAGTTAACAACAGGCACACTGCAGAACATATGAAAGCCAAAATCGTGCATTTTCTATCCAAGGTTACCCTTACACCATACATTCTAAATTATAACAGATTTTCCACATAATACACCTTTTTATTTTCCTTAAGTAAGATAGCGATAGCAGCTTCACATTCACAAAACAAAATAAAGGAATCGTACTACAACCACCCGATATAGAAATAGTAAATTCTCCTGATAATGTCAAAAAAAAGGTAACAAGATTTATTATTCCGAACATCCCTACTCAGAGCAAGAATGCCACACAAGTCCACTAAAACTCATACAGCCTAAGAGGGGGGGGTTATGGCCACTCAAGGACCCAATTCAAAGATCATGTAAAAAGGAATGCATTGCACATGCGTACACCTTAAAGTATGTAGCTGACGTTTTGGATTGTTATACCCAATGTTTATTTATATATTCAAGGTTAAACAACGTCCCCGAATGATAAGTTGAAGCTTGAAATCTCTCTTAAGCCGCAAGTGCCAACTCCGCACATCCCTCAACAAAAAAAAAACCCTTCATTCCCAACATAATAAAATATCTCAATGTTATACACTATTAACTTACTTACTGATATAACGAAGAAAGGTCTCAAAAAAAAAACATTGTTGCTTGGGGTAAATGTAATTTACCTCTCACAGGTCCCCAAAAGCATCTCAAGCCTCAGACTTAGTTCCATGTTCACCACATCCGACATATACTTCATTGTTTGTTGCTTGGAAGGGGTAAAACACTGTTCATGCACTCACTACCATGGGGGCGTCCGACAAGGAAGGGATTTTCTTATAATAATAAAAAGAATTAAGCAAACTTACACAGTTACGTCGGGCGCATAGGATATCCTATGTACAAAACGAGAGCCCCTTGAATACTTTAAGTATTTTCTTCAAAGGTTTGAGTGAGGTTTTCCTTATAACAAACCCTCAAATTTTCCATCACAAAGAAGTCGGTGGACCTTTCATAAGACCAGTTAGGGAGATAATACAAATGTAGGACTGACGAGGATATCCCTTGGCCAGGGTACTAAATTTTTTAAGGTCATTATAAGCTAGGTCAGCAAGTTAGATTTGGCCAAAACATGTTTGCATAAGACGGCGTCGAAAACCCACTATCTAGCCATAGCCAGTCACATCCGACAAGCATAATACACAGTTCGTTAAAGCTTCAAAAAGGAAAAAGAAATTTACAATGTTCCAACCTTGTAGTCGACCTCCCAGGGATGAAATTGGGATGAGATTATACCAAATTAGATTGCTAAAAAGAAAAGGATGAATAAGGGTCTCTCTAGTATCATTTCCAATACGAATTAATATTAGACCGTGATAACATCAAAAGGGCAATAAATACACTTCTTTTCCAGAGGTAAATAGTTTTATTCATTTATCACCTGCTCTCCTCTATAACCATAGGGATACATAACGGAGGTAAGAAGCAAATCACTTTTTTTTTTTTTCTAAGGAGGACAGGACATAAACAAACAACTCCTCTTTTCCATGCTAAGGAAGGTCCAAAACCAGGTCGCAGAAGGAAAGAAAACTACTCCTACAGGCATAACACAGACGTATCTAATAAGACCCCTCACACATCTAGCAAAAGCAAGAAAATACACTCTTGGCGGGGGAGGCGGGAAAAAGCCACACAACATTTCAAATGATAAAAAAAAATCTCACGCAGAGCTTATCTCAAACCAACACAGCACACAATTACCAGGAGAACAAGCAATAATCATGCATTTAATTAAAAGAAAATAGCTGGAGAAAAGGGAAAAAGCAGCTCATGCCTGTTCCTCCTGATTCAACATCGCTCCTGGCTCTGAAAGGCATCTACCGCAATGGTAATTAAACCTTTTCCTTCATCAGATTTGAGGACAGCATCAAACTCTCGGTGCAAACATTTCAGCTGGAGCTTGTAAGGTATGATAATTCCAACAGAGACCTTTATGCCTGCCAACTCAGTGACTCGTTGAAGCAGCTCATAAAATTGCAAAGCAAAAAGTGCTTCATAAATACTCTGATATGAAACAGATCTGCCCCTATGAGATTCTCTTCCATGAGTTACATCGTACAACAAGCTATGATAACTGGAACATTTCCCATTGCAGTACACAGCTAGACGCTTTTATTGAGCGTGTTGCTCTTGCCACTGCTGTGGAGTTACTGCCTTCTTTAATGAAAGTGCGTGGATTTCTTTTAGTTCTTCTGCTAGTGCCGAATTTACCATACGATGCCGCTCCAGTAGCCTCTTCCCTCAAAGGGTACAGATTCATTATACTATTGGCAATAACACTTGGGGCAATTCCAATGGCCCTTTATAACCTCAGAACCGGGCCAAAGTAAGTAGCATCCTGCATACCATTGTTGGTCACGGTCTTCCACAGCGGCTCCCCAAGCCACCATTCGGGTTCATGGCTTTGCATAATGAATGTCTTGTTTGTTTTGGCATCCTTAAATTTGTTGTTGATAATTCCATGCCAAGCAGGATAAAGCCCCGTGACAATTGAAACAAATTCTTTCCAGTCAATTCCTTTTTTTCAGTTTCAAAAAGCATGTGATTGATAAGGCCTCTTGCAGCATCATCCTTCATCTTTTGGATCTTTTCCGGATCTGTTTCATGCATATTTTTCTTGAACTGTTGTCGAACCATATCAACGACTAGCTCCGTGTTACCTTGCTTGTGACCAATGAACTTAGCTCTTCTAAGGCACTCCCGATAAAGATTTCTGCTGTTGCTGGCAAGCTCAAGCGGTAGCCCTTTTGAAATGGAAGACATGGCTAAATGCCTGGGATAGAGACCACTCCTTTTGTCTTTAACCCCTTGTTTCTGTTGCAGCCAAAACACTCCACACGAGAGCAGCCTCAATGCTTCCTATATACTTGAAAATTCCTCGCAGTTATTTTCCCTGTTGCAGTGATATTAAAACTCAAATCTCCTGGTAACATTCTCACTGTCACATAGTCGATTTTGAAAAACAAATACCTTGAAGGAGAAACTCGAATTTGAGGATGCAGGTCGATGCTAAACAGATAACAACCAAGTTGGACAACCTGCTTGTTGGAGCGCTAAAAAAAAACTTCTACTACAGCTGCAAGATCTTGCAACAACTGATCTCGACTATGGTCGCGTGCAACCAGAACATCAGGATCAACACCAACGGTGCCTTGGGATCACCCTGCAGCAGCTGTCGCCCTTAACTCTCTCTGGAGGCCTCTGATTTTCTGGGATAAGTTTACTTCTCTACCCTGTAGCTGCTGTAAATAGCGAGATACTTCCTCACGGAACTCTCCTAGCAAAATTTCAGTTCTACGCTCCACGTTGGTATAGGCATAGGCTAGGAGTGTGCTGGTCCAGCATTGAGTGGTTTAGGGAAATTGTTTAATGCATTTGGTGAGACTGTGACAGCCATTGAGGCGTCCCCTGCCAAACTGACCCAACTCTCACCCACCTGCCTTCAATTCTCTCTAAAAAGATGTCCCCTTTCTTTCATTTGGTCAAGCGCTTAATTTCATTCACCAAATTTCTGCGCCTTGCTAAGAAAGCACGTGCCTTCCCATGCCCTCCACTCCATTTCCTTTGTTTTTTATTAATTTGCTTCAAAATTTTTACTTTCATTATTATTGTTATTCTATTTTTATTTATTTTATTCTAAAACTCATTCTATTTATATCGTTATTCTATTTTATTTTTATTTTTCTAGATCTCAGGTATGCCCCAGCGGTAAAAGGAAAGGGGCACCACAATAAGCGAATGGTTACATGAGCCTTAATACTGCTTGTGTAGTCTTGAAGCCTAAAACGCCCAGTCAAGCTAACTAGCCATGCGTCGGCTCGTGACCATGTTGTATCTCCTGAAAAAGTGGGTGGGTTGAGCGATTAAAAGAAATATTTACGCGAACGCCACTCCCAAACCGTGGCGCCACCACAAAACCTACTCTTCCTCATTTGCGCAACGAGGCTCGATCAGCGGGAGCGACAAACAAATCAAGAGGATAGTTTAACGATAACAGAGGATGATATCGATAACAATCGATATAAAGAAGGTAATAATAAAATACAATCGTTGATCGATAATACAATCATAATGTCATTATTATTATTATTATCATTATTATCATTTTACAGCTTGTGAAATAATTATCAATTATAGTCATAATGGTCAGCAATCGAGGTCGACGAAGGCACAACGACACTCCATGTTTAGCACTCGATCGCCACCGGATGAATAGGTGTAACGTAGAACAGGGCATTACATTCTCCTCCCCTTAAGAAAGCATCGTCCTCGATGCGACATTACACAGAGGAAAGTAAATGGTTCGCAACCAAGAACAGGTAAAGGAGAAAGTACACCCTATGGTTTAAAATTTTAGTTGATTAAAGCACGGTCACAAGGGTAGCCTTAGGAACATTTGGTAGAATTTTTAACTTTCAATGTTCTGTGAAGATTGGCAGTTCTTTCTTGTTCATCAATTCATTAGTCTCTTTCCATTATCATTATTTCTAGTTTAATTTCT
The DNA here is from genome assembly GCA_019776745.2 of Taxus chinensis. Lineage (NCBI taxonomy): Eukaryota > Viridiplantae > Streptophyta > Pinopsida > Cupressales > Taxaceae > Taxus > Taxus chinensis. The sequence goes on from CM034157.1 coordinate 214,959,464, forward strand.
TTTAAAACTTCATCATTGAAGAGTTTTGGTTTATTCCTTATTGTGGGTGCCCAACATGAACTGCTAACACAACACCCTAATGGTTCACAAGACACTACAGATTCACAAGCACACAAGTATATACTTCAAGATTGTATTACACCACAAAAGGTTACACAAATACAAAATAGAATAGGCACACTCCACATAACATAGTACTCCTCACACATCAATGACTGACATATAAAATACTCAAACAAAAGAGTACTACAATCCACCAGACATTTCCTCAATTTGCATCAATGAAAAACTCACATAACACCAAACCATGCTACAGGTACATAGTGTCCACAAGGGAATCAATGACATAACCACAACATCACAACACATATTCATCTGACATGAGTAACACATACATCAAAAGACCACTACCAAACATCACAATAACTCAACATATATCCTGAAACATCAACCATACACACAAATATCATAAGCCTCCCTCAAACTCTTATGCCTCCCTCAAGTCTCTTATGCCTCCCTCAAGTCTCTTATGCCTCCCTCAAGTCTCTTATGCCTCCCTCAAGGAGGCCGGTTGACCCTATGGTCCAAGACACATAGAGTTCGAACACTCCTAACCCAAGTGACATAATAACGCGTGGTTCAACAACCCGCTAGTTATCTGTACTCCTTGGTGCGTACCCCTATACAACGAAGCGGGTCCATAGGTCCAACCAATCCATGGTGCATCCCATGACCCTATTCCACACATCACGACAATAGAACCAGCACAACAATCCAATCAAAGTGCCAAGTGGCAAAGTATAAGCCTTGGGCAAGGCGGTAAAAATTCCAAATTTAAAAGAAGACCCAAAATCAAGCTAAAATAAATGGCCAAATAGCCAAAGTTAGTATCAAAATCCCCATGTTAGTGCCACAAACCAAGGAAATGCCCAAAATTGTAAAGCATTGCAATCAAGAAAAGATGCTGGTCCTTATAAAATAAAGTAAAAAGCTCAATTTACGAATAAAATCAACTTATAATAATGTCACATTACGATAACTGTGTGGCCTTATCTAGCCACCAAAGGGGTACTCAACGAGTTGCTAGCACTCGGAACATCGAGCCTCAGCTCGTAAAATACATATCAATAATACAACTGTCATCACCTCCATCTGAATCATCCCGCCACCACTTCGACAAGGCTAAACATAGTCATAGATACACTAAGGTTGCATACATACAACCACATAGGGAGAGAGGAAAGAATCACATGTTATCTACTAAACCGAGTTTTGACTCGAGTTATTGACCCATGGTACACCATTCCTCACTCTCAACATACACTTCTACCGATTTCCCTCAGGATCGGTTAGCGTAAGGTTCACAACATAACATACAACAACATCACTAACATAACGGTGGCACACACATAACTACCATAACGTCTTACATATGGTACATATACAGGGTAGATCACGATCATACATTCACTGAGTGTAACACATCACTTTACCACATTCTGCACCCAAAGTGCAATCACCATACGATAGGGTTCATACACTCACCGTATGACCCAAAATCACAACATGAAGCATTACATATTCACACAACTCATACATACGATGAACATAGTACATCACAACATAACATCCATTGCTACATAACAAGGTGGTACACACATTTCCTCAAAACATGGTAAAAACATCACGATACAACTCATTTCCTTTAACATCAATCTAGTCATACAACACATTGATACACCAACATATCACAATATGTCACAATGCTCCAACACTATGTCATCCACTTTATAATTCTTTTCACACATCACAAACAGTAATTCACACGTGAACTCTTCAAAGAATCCACAAGAAGGAGAGAGAATACTCCCATCCCCAACACATCAACATGATGACAAATATGCACTGAGTGACATACACATCATGTGCGTTCACAATATCACAATTACGACAATAATCACATCACGTTTAAAGCACATTACTCTTCCAATATCTACCACCATCATGCAACATCATCATCATCATGCAGTATCATCATGTAACACCACCACCACCATGAAACATCACCATACAACACCAATCCGGCCCATAGGTTCGAGAGCATGAACATATGCTCTGATACCAAAGTGTAACGACCCAAAAATACCAACACAAGAACAACACAGTGAAATACAGGATAACTTTTTTTTTTTGACTTGCTTGACACATAACACGACGCAACATGTCGTCACCAAGGATACAACTAACACTGTGAACAACTTGATACAAGGATGGCCATAAAGGCAGCACGGAAACGTTCACACCTATCAAGGACAATTTACTCTTCTTTTGACAAGACAACATGGAAGTCCAACCACATGACACACTCACAGCTAGGGCATCCCATGAGGAATTTCTTGTTAAATTTTCTTGTTTACTAAAGTGTCTCTTAATTCTTAACTTACGTTCTTATAAAATTTCATGTAATGATTCACACAATTCTTTTCACAAGGGAGAACTTCTTTCTTTTCAACTGTTGACTAAATAGCTTAAGGCCAAGCTTTCTAAACTAGGATCATCAATTTTATGTCCAAATCTTTCTTATTCATTTGATTTTAGAACATTTTCCATTTCTTACAAGGTTAATTAATCTTACACAAGCCACTAACACATGTTCCACAACTCTATTGCACAGGTGAAGACATAAGCTCCGATTGAGTGGAAAGTACCGCTTAGGGTTCATAACAATAGCCTTCTTGTTTAAGGATCAAATTTTGACCTTGCTTAAGAAATATCACCATGAATCAAGGCAAGGGTTAACACAACAGGACAACAAAATTTAGCTTCAGGGTCACATTGTTTACTATCAGTCTTTTATTGAGGTTAAGAGTTTATCAAGATTGGTTAAATGTTCCATCTAGACTTTACTTAATTAAGTTTGACAAAGGAGAACATTTCAAACGATAGAGAGAGATTTAAGGTTTAATTAATCAATTTCCCTCCTACTTATTAAATCCTATCATCTTCTAAAATCTAACCATTGATTTCACCATGAGATCATTTAAGGTTTCACCAAAAAAGGATAGTGTTTATTAGTTTAGCTCGGGGAAAAAAAAAATAAGTAATCATATTTTGTTACAAAAGATAGATTCCTCTTGATTGTTCCAGGTCTCAAAGGTATCAAGTAGATCACATCTACATTAATATATTCATATACATAAATTTTCGTTTAACTTTTATAAGGAATATCCAGTCCACTTTATAGTACTTACAAACTCATTGCTACTATGCCTTAGTAGGATTTACAACTCAACATTTTAACTCAAGAGCAAAGTTTGACAGTTACAACAACAATACTCTACAATACATTTACTAAGGCACTGACCCTTCTTCTAAAAATTTTCCACTAGATGTTATCAATAGTTTAACCATAAAAGACAACGTACAAGCACCAAAGTGGATATCATCTATGCAACTACAACAGCCACTTCTTTCATACTTGAGCTCGGAAAAACAACCTGCAAAAAAACATGTTAGCTTTTGTCAGTTCCAAAGAACTGGCATGAGCATGCATTCCCTTTTCCTAGATATTTCATCAAAATTAATTGAATGACTAGTGCATGATTTCCATTCCAAGGCATAAGCAAAAGTAATTTGTATGAATGTAAACAAAATAGATATCTAGTTAACAAAAGGCACACTGCAGAACATATGAAAGCCAAAATTGTGCATTTTCTATCCAAGGTTACCCTTACACCATACATTCTAAATTATAACAAATTTCCCACATAATACACCTTTTTATTTTCCTTAAGTAAGATAGCGATAGCAGCTTCACATTCACAAAACAAAATAAAGGAATCGTACTACAACCACCCGATATAGAAATAGTAAATTCTCCTGATAATGTCAAAAAAAAAAAAAAGGTAACAAGATTTATTATTCCGAACATCCCTACTCAGAGCAAGAATGCCACACAAGTCCACTAAAACTCATACAGCCTATGAGGGGGGGGGGGGGGTTATGGCCACTCAAGGACCCAATTCAAAGATCATGTAAAAAGGAATGCATTGCACATGCGTACACCTTAAAGTATGTAGCTGACATTTTGGATTGTTATACCCAATGTTTATTTATATATTCAAGGTTAAACAACGTCCAACGAATGATAAGTTGAAACTTTGAAAGGCTCTCTTAAGCCGCAAGTGCCAACTCCGCACATCCCTCAACAAAAAAAAAACCCTTCATTCCCAACATAATAAAATATCTCAATGTTATACACTATTAACTTACTTACTAATATAATGAAGAAAGGTCTTAAAAAAAAACATTGTTGCTTGGGGGTAAATTTAATTTACCTCTCACAGGTCCCCAAAAGCATCTCGAGCCTCAGACTTAGTTCCATGTTGACCACATCCGACATATACTTCATTGTTTGTTGCTCGGAAAGGGGTAAAACACTATTCATGCACTAAACTACCATGGGGGCGTCCGACAAGGAAGGGATTTTCTTATAATAATAAAAAGGATTAAGCAAACTTACACAGTTACGTCAGGCGCATAGGATATCCTATGTACAAAACAAGAGCCCCTTGAATACTTTAAGTATTTTCTTCAAAGGTTCGAGTGAGGTTTTCCTTATAACAAACCCTCAAATTTTCCGTCACAAAGAAATCGGTGGACATTTTGTAAGACCAGTTAGAGAGATAATACAAATGTAGGACTGACGAGGATATCCCTTGGCCAGGGTACTAAAATTTTTTAAGGTCATCATAAGCTAGGTAAGCAAGTTAGATTTGGCCAAAACATGTTTTCATAAGATGGCGTCGAAAACCCACTATCTAGTCATATCCAGTCATATCCGACAAGCATAATACACAGTTCGTTAAAGATTCTAAAAGGAAAAATAGAAATTTACAATGTTCCAACCTTGTAGTCGACCTCCCAGGGATGAAATTGGGATGAGATTATACCAAAATTAGATTGCTTAAAAAGGAAAGGATGAGCAAGGGTCTCTCTAGTATCATTTTCCAAGACAAAATTAATACCATATCGTGATAACATCAAAAAAGGCAATAAATACACAACTTCTCGATGAGGTAAATAGTTGTTATTCATTTATTACCTGCTATTATCTATTATTATTAGGGATACATAACGGATGTATAGAAGCTATTTTTATTTTTATTTTTTATTTTTAAAAAATAGGACAAAACTTAAGCAACCAACTAACTCATTGCCACGCTGAAGGAAGGTCCAATACCAAATCGCAAAAGGAAAGAAAACTGCTCCTACAGGCATAATACATAGATGTATCTAAGTAAGACCTCCACGCACGCTTTATCCCCAAGAAAGAAAGAAAATACACTACAATCTTGGCAGGGAAAGGCAGGCACCACAAGCCACACAAGCATTTCAAATGGTAAAAATATTTCTCACATGCAAAGCTTATCCCAAAACCAACAAAACAGCACACATTTACCAGGAGAACAAGCAATAATCATGCAATCATTAATTAAAAGAAAATAGCTGGAGAAAAGGGGAAAAAGCAGCTCATGCCTGTTCCTCCTGGTTCAACATCACTCCTGGCTCTGAAAGACATCTACGGCAATGGTAATTAAACCTTTTCCTTCATCAGATTTGAGGACAGCATCAAAATCTCAGTGCAAACATTTCAGCTGTAGCTTGTAAGGTATGATAATTCCAACAGAGACCTTTATGCCTGCCAACTCAGTGACTCGTTGAAGCAGCCTCATAAAATTGCAAAGTAAAACGTGCTTCATGAATACTCTAATATGAAACAGGTCCGCCTCTATGAGGTTCTCTTCCATGGGTTACATCGTAAAACAAGCAAGGTCTCAGTAGAGAATCTCTGTAATAAATTTCCCATCGCAGTACTCCTGGTAGACACTTCTCATTGAGCGTGTTGCACTTGCCATCTGATGTGGAGTAAAAAAATACCTTGAAGGAGAAGTGCGTGGATTTATTTGAGGATGCATTCAATGCTACTGAACAGAATTAACAACATACGTTGCCGACAACCAGTAGCCTCTTCCCTTAGAAGCGCTCATAAATGCATTCATACTGTTCTGCAATAACACTTGGGATGTGAATTCAGAAGTCAGGCCCTTTCATAACTCTTCAGGCATCTGGGCCATCAGTAAGTAGCAGCCTTTAGTACCATGGTGGCTGTAAATCATGATCTTTCATACTGGCATCCCTAAGCCATTACTCTTTGGGTTCAATGAAGTTTTGCATTTAACTGTTTTTTTCATTTGTTTTCGGCATCCTGGATTTTCTTCTAAAAAGAATCCACCTTGTTGGCTAGAAAGTCCATCTTGAGATATGCTTTCTATCAATTTTTTTCCGTTCAAAAAGCATGGTGAGTGATACAGGGCCCTCAAAGCTATCAAGTAGACCACATCTACATTAATATATTCATATTATAAATTTTAGTTTACATTTTATAAGGACGATCCAGTTCACTTTATAGTACTTGCAAAACTCATACTGCCTATGTTCTTAGAAGGATTTACAAACTCAACATTTTAACTCAAGAGCAAAGTTTGACAGTTACAACAACAATACTCTAACAATACATTTACTAAGGCACTGACCCTTCTTCTAAAATTTTTCCACTAGATTGTTATCAATAGTTTAACCATAAAAGACAACGTACAAGCACCAAAGTGGGATCATCTATGCAACTACAACAGCCACTCTTTCATACTGAGCTCGGAAAAACAACCTGCAAAAAAAACATGTTAGCTTTTGTCAGTTCCAAAGAACTGGCATGAGCATGCATTCCCTTTTCCTAGATATTTCATCAAAATTAATTGAATGAATAGTGCATGATTTCCATTCCAAGGCATAAGCAAAAGTAATTTGTATGAATGTAAACAAAATATATATCTAGTTAACAACAAGCACACTGCATAACATATGAAAGCCAAAATCGTGCATTTTCTATCCAAGGTTACCCTTACACCATACATTCTAATTATAACACATTTTCCACATAATACACACCTTTTATTTTCATTAAGTAAGATAGCGATAGCAGCTTCACATTCACAAAACAAATAAAGGAATCGTACTACAACCACCCGATATAGAAATAGTAAATTCTCCTGATAATGTCAAAAAAAAGGTAACAATATTTATTATTCCGAACATCCCTACTCAGAGCAAGAATGCCACACAAGTCCACTAAAACCCATACAGCCTAAGAGGGGGGGGGTTATGGCCACTCAAGGACCCAATTCAAAGATCATGTAAAAAGGAATGCATTGTACATGCGTACACCTTAAAGTATGTAGCTGACATTTTGGATTGTTATACCCAATGTTTATTTCCAAACCCCCTCCGAGTCCATCTTTTGACACAAAAACTTCAACTTTGCATCACTCTTTCTGTTTTCAAAGGCTTCGACTGTACATTTTTTAGCTCCTCACATTAACTCCGGGTCAGATCGGCTACGGCTTCAGGATCTTAAAAGATCACTTGTATTCTCATGTAAGGAAAAAGTCAAGTCTGAAAGGGACGTTGGGGAGTCACCTCACACTCACAGCCAACAAAGAATTAACTTCCAGCATTGCATGGCAGGGAATCCGACATATACTTCATTGTTTGTTGCTCAGAAGGGGTAAAAACACTGTTCATGCACTCACTGCCATGGGGGGGCGTCTGACAAGGAAGGGCTTTTCTTATAATAATAAAAAGAATTAAGAAAACTTACACAGTTACGTCAGGCGCATAGGATATCCTATGTACAAAACGAGAGCCCCTTGAATACTTTAAGTATTTTCTTCAAAGGTTCGAGTGAGGTTTTCCTTATAACAAACCCTCAAATTTTCCGTCACAAAGAAGTCGGTGGACCTTTCATAAGACCAGTTAGGGAGATAATACAAATGTAGGACTGATGAGGATATCCCTTGGCCAGGGTACTAAATTTTTTTAAGGTCATTATAAGCTAGGTCAGCAAGTTAGATTTGGCCAAAACATGTTTGCATAAGACGGCGTCAAAAACCCACTATATAGTCATAGCCAGTCACATCTGACAAGCATAATACACAGTTCGTTAAAGCTTCAAAAAGAAAAAAGAAATTTACAATGTTCCAACCTTGTAGTCGACCTCCCAGGGATGAAATTGGGATGAGATTATACCAAATTAGATTGCTAAAAAGAAAAGGATGAATAAGGGTCTCTCTAGTATCATTTCCAATACGAATTAATATTAGACCATGATAACATCACAAAGGGCAATAAATACACGTCTTTTCCAGAGGTAAATAGTTTTATTCATTTATCACCTGCTCTCCTCTATAACCATAGGGATACATAACGGAGGTAAGAAGCAAATCACTTTTTTTTTTTGTTTTCCTAAAGAGGACATGACTTAAACAAACAACTCCTCATTGCCATGCTGAGGAAGTTCCAAAACCAGGTCGCAGAAGGAAAGAAAACTGCTCCTACAGGCATAACACAGACGTATCTAATAAGACCCCTCACACATCTAGCAAAAGCAAGAAAATACACTCTTGGCGGGGAAGGTGGGCAAAAGCTACACAACATTTCAAATGATAAAAAAAAATCTCACGTAGAGCTTATCTCAAACCAACACAGCACACAATTACCAGGAGAAAAAGTAATAATCATGCATTTAATTAAAAGAAAATAGCTGGAGAAAAGGGAAAAAGCAGCTCATGCCTGTTCCTCCTGATTCAACATCGCTCCTGGCTCTGAAAGGCATCTACCGCAATGGTAATTAAACCTTTTCCTTCATCAAATTTGAGGACAGCATCAAACTCTCGGTGTAAACATTTCAGCTGGAGCTTGTAAGGTATGATAATTCCAACAGAGACCTTTATGCCTGCTAACTCAGTGACTTGTTGAAGCAGCTCATAAAATTGCAAAGCAAAAAGTGCTTCATAAATACTCTGATATGAAACAGATCCGCCCCTATGAGATTCTCTTCCATGAGTTACATCGTACAACAAGCTATGATAACTAGAACATTTCCCATTGCAGTACACAGCTAGATGCTTTTATTGAGCGTGTTGCTCTTGCCACTGCTGTGGAGTTACTACCTTCTTTAATGAAAGTGCGTGGATTTCTTTTAGTTCTTCTGCTAGTGCCGAATTTACCATACGATGCCGCTCCAGTAGCCTCTTCCCTCAAAGGGTACAGATTCATTATACTGTTGGCAACAACACTTGGGGCAATTCCAGTGGCCCTTTATAACCTCAGAACCGGGCCAAAGTAAGTAGCAGCCTGCATACCATTGTTGGTCACGGTCTTCCATAGTGGCTCCCCAAGCCACCATTTGGGTTCATGGCTTTTGCATAATGAATGTCTTCATTTTTTTTGGCATCCTTAAATTTGTTATTGATAATTCCATGCCAAGTAGGATAAAGCCCCGTGACGATTGAAACAAATTCTTTCCAGTCAATTTTTTTTTCAGTTTCAAAAAGCATGTGATTGATAAGGCCTCTTGCAGCATCGTCCTTCATCTTTTAGATCTTTTCCAGATCTGTTTCATGCATATTTTCTTGAACTGTTGTGAACCATATCAACGGCTAGCTCCATGTTACCTTGCTTGTGACCAATGAACTTAGCTCTTCTAAGGCACTCCCGATAAAGATTTCTACTGTTGTTGGCAAGCTCAAGCGGTAGCCCTTTTGAAATGGAAGACATGGCTAAATTTTTGGGATAGAGACCACTCCTTTTTTCTTTAACCCCTTGTTTCTGTTGCAGCCAAAACACTCCACACGAGAGCAACCTCAATGCTTCTTATATACTTGAAAATTCCTCGCAGTTATTTTCCCTGTTGCAGATATTTAAACTCAAATATCCTGATATTAAAACTCAAATCTTCCTGGTAACATTCTCACTGTCACATAGTCGATTTTGAAAAACAAATACCTTGAAGGAGAAACTCGAATTTGAGGATGCAGGGTCTATGCTAAACAGATAACAACCAAGTATGGACAACCTGCTTGTTGGAGTGCTCAAAAAAACTTCTACTACAGCTGCAAGATCTTGCAACAACTGATCTCGACTGTGGTCGCGTGTAACCAGAACATCAGGATCAACACCAACGGTTCCTTGGGATCGCCCTGCAGCAGCTGTAACCCTTAACTCTCTCTGGAGGCCACTGATTTTCTGGGATAAGTTTACTTCTCTTCCCTGTAACTGCTGCAAATAGCCAGATACTTCCTCACGGCACTCTCCTAGCAAAAGTTCATTTCTACGCTCCACGTTGGTATAGGCATAGGCTAGGAGTGTGTTGGTCCAACATTGAGTGGTTTAGGGAAATTGTTTAATGCATTTGGTGAGACTGTGACAGCCATTGAGGGCGCCCCCTGCCAAACTGACCCAACTCTCACCCACCTACCTTCAATTCTCTCTGAAAAGATGTCCCCTTTCTTTCATTTGGTCAAGCACTTAATTTCATTCACCAAATTTCTACACCTTGCCAAGAAAGCACGTGCCTTTCCACGCCCTCCACTCCATTTCCCTTTTTTTTTTTTAATTTATTTGCTTCAAAAATTTTTACTTTCATTATTATTGTTATTCTATTTTTATTTATTTTATTCTAAAACTCATTCTATTTATATCGTTATTCTATTTTATTTTTATTTATTTTTGGATCTCAGGTATGCCCCAGCGGCTAAAAGGAAGGGGGCACCACAATAAGCAAATGGTTACACAAGCCTTAATACTGCTTGTGTAGTCTTGAAGCCTAATACGCTCAGTCAAGCTAACTAGCCATGCGTCAGCTCGTGACCATGTTGCATCTCCTGAAAAAAAAGTGGGTGGGTTGAGCGATTAAAAGAAATATTTACGCGAATGCCACTCCCAAACCGTGGCGCCACCACAAAACCTACTCTTCCTCATTTGCGCAACGAGGCTCGATCAGCGGGAGCGACAAACAAATCAAAAGGATAGTTTAACGATAACAGAGGATGATATCGATAACAATCGATATAAAGAAGGTAATAATAAAATACAATCGTTGATCGATAATACAATCATAATGTCATTATTATTATTATTATTATCATTATTATCATTTTACAGCTTGTGAAATAATTATCAATTATAGTCATAATGGTCAGTAATCGAGGTCGACGAAGGCACAACGACACTCCATGCTTAGCACTCGATCGCCACAGGATGAATAGGTGTAACGTAGAACAGGGCATTACAGTTTATATCTTATCATGCTCAGTTCTAGCGAACTGACTCTAGTAAATATTTGTGTAGATGGATTATGTGAGTAGATTAAAGGAAAAGAGTGTAAAATTTTCATCAGTTCAAATTATGAAGTTCTTTGTAGAAACTAAATTTTGTAACTTTGCTTGCAAGGAGTTTAGAAGATCTCTTGTCTTGGTATGTTTGGAAAAAAACTACGTGGTGAAGTGTTCTTTCCCTTTTGTTGTTAGACTAGTAACTTACCTTGGTGAGAAATGATATTCAATCATTACATTGGCATAAGTATTGTAAAACCTTGATTTTGAGAATAAAGTGTTAAGTCAAAACTCTCTGACACCTTGTAATGATGTGATATAAGTAAAATTAAATGTAGTGGTTAACCCTTATAGAAGTTAACTAAATATATGTATTTAGATAAATTAATGTAGAGATGACTTACTTGAGAACAAGAGATTCCTGAAATAATCAAAGGTGAAACTATCCTTGTAAAGTAAAATTTTAAAATTTGATATCCCTAGCTAAACTAGTGAACACTACCCCTTTTGGGTGAACTCTGAAACAAGCTTAAGGGAAAACAATGGTTAGTTTTTGGAAGATAATAAGATTTAGCAAGTAGGAGAAGACTTTAAGTGAACTACTCTACAGTGTATAAGAAAATAACTCAGTTGGTAAGATGAATTTGTGCGAATCATATATTGAATCTTTTCTGAAAACATAAGTCATGAGTTAAAGGGTGTTTTATCAAAATAAATAACCTTCAATCATTTCTTACTGTGGCTTGCCCTAGCTGTGAGAGTGTCATGTGGTTGGACTTCTATGTTGTTCTGTCAATATAAAAATAGAAAAGTGTATTATCCTTTTGGATACGTGTGAACGTTTCCGTGCTGACCTTGTGGCCATCCCCGTAACAAGTGGTTCCCAGAGTTGGTTGTAACTTTGTGACGACATGTTGTGTCGTGTTATGTGTCGAAGCAAGTAAAAAAAAAAAATCCTGTCTTTTACTGTGTTGTTCGTGTGTGAATGATTTTGGGTCGTTACATAATTACTTTTCAATTGAGATTTTCCTGTGAAGCAGGTTGATCATTTGCAAAATAAAGATTTATATAGATCCAAATTTACTTAAACTAGCAATTTGAGAGGATTTATGAGTGTTCATAGTTTATGTTGGTCCAAGATGGATTACTCCTATGTTGGAGTGAAAACATTTAAAAACTCTAGATGCAAAGATATTATGACTCAAACCTTGGATGGCAGATACTGAATGTCACCAACCCTTCCATATAGTCAACATGTATCTAAATTTTTATTGTTAAAGTGACATCGTTACTTGGATTCATTATCATGAACTATAGATGATTTTGTTATTTGAAATGTTATGAGAATCTATTGAATTTCTAAGTTGTCTAGGAAATCACATCACACCCTTGGAAAGAAGAAAGATGACTACCCCTATCTTTTAGAAGACATGCTTTTGTAAAGTATCCATGTAGGTGCTAGCATAGAAGGAATTATTAATACACTTTGTGAAGGTCACAAAGTCGTAGCCAGTTGACTTCCTTGTGGTGAAAACTGGACAAGAATAGCTTTCATCTATGGGATTTAACTCCTAGCATTGATCTTGATCCCATGTTATGCTTATTTTGAACACTTCAGGAAGGAATGTCAACATTTACTAAACATTGTAATCATAAGAGCTCTTCTAAGCTACAAATCTCCATTGGAGTGAAAACTGTGAAGTAATTTTTGTTACGTGTTACTCAGTCTACAAATCCGAATTCATTGTAGAGTATAGGACATAAATTGTGTGGATCTTCCATTACCTTTGTAGATTAATTTCTTGAGTTGGGATGGTTATTTCCTTCAAGATTCCTGGGTAATCCTGGCTTGTACAATACCTTACAATGGATTATCATTTCAAATGTGAAATACAATTGCTTGGATAATGAAAAAAAATTGACATTCATTAATTTTCAAGTACACTCTATGTGGGGATTAAACTAAGTTTGGCTAGAGATGTGTAGATTGTGCATTACAAGCTTGACACCTAAAATACATTTGAAGTTGCCATTTCCTCATTTAAGTATAATATTGGCACTCCCTCTTTTTATATAGACATTTGATTGTCATTTGTACAATAAAGACTTAATAGACTTGTTCAAAAACAAAATTACATAGGAAATTGGAAGGTCATAATCTTGTTATTCAAAAAGTCTAGAACCACTACATAAGACATACTGGATAAACATGAGGTTTCAGGTTAGATATTAGGGCATCTGAACTTTGTTATTTTAGGGTTTAGTGAGGCTCAAACTATCATGTGGATGCAAGGTTTAGAGTTTAGAGTTTAGGGTTCAGGATTTAATTATCATGTATGGGTTTATTATTTTGGTTTAAACCTTTAAAAACATTTACTAGTTTAGGGAAATGATATAAGAACACATATTAGAAAAGATAATAAATACTTTTATATATATAAGGTTGAACAAAATACAGAGTTAAATTTTTAGAGTTTTGTTGCTCAAAATTTTATTTAAGGTTAATGGATTAGGGTTCTTCTCAGATATTAGGGTATTACAATGGTGACACCCCTTGTCATTTACCTAATTAGGGTATTAACATTCACAAGAAATTCATAGTTAAACAAAGGGTTTATGTTTAAATAATAGGAAATGCTTAAACAAATTTAGGGCTTAATTTATTGGTTTATGGTTTAGGGCTCATTTTATTAGAATTTCATGGTTAGAGAGTAAACTATCAAGTACATGCATTTAGGGTAAATAGGGCTCAATTAATGTGTATTTCAAGGCTTAAGATTTACGGGGTTTATAGAGCTTTTTCAAGGGCTGCATGGTTTAGTGTTCTAATGCTTGGGTTCTTGCTTTACGCACGTTACAGCATATTAGAGCTCTTATTTAGAGCTCAGGGCTTCGGAAATTTAGGGTTCAGGGCTCAACTGAGGTCAGGTGTGAGAGAGTTGCCAACCCGAGCTTATGGTAGATGGTTTACCAGTTTAGGGATCACTCAAATGATTTGAGTGTTTAGGGATTATGGCAAAACAAACTTTGACGATTCAGAGTCAATAGATTCAAAATTAAAAAGGGGAAGAGCTCAAGGCTCTTGCTTTCAGTGTTTAGGGATTATCACTTAAGGATCAACGTTAATGGTTTAGGGTCATTCACTTTTACAATTTGATTTAGTTTTCAGGAAAATGAAGGGTTTATTATAATATCTTTAGGGTTTATTTGATAGTCTTAGGGTGTAAGTCTTAACAGTTATGGTTTAGACTTCTATAATCTGGTTTAAATATTAAAATCTCATGGGTAATGGTTTATGATTTGACTTATACCATATGTTTCATGGTATATCAGATTGAAAGGGTTTTAGTTTAGGGTTGAGGATTGATGATTTTAAGACTATCTAAGGTTTAGGATACCTAGGGCTAATGGTTCAAATGAATAAGGTTGAGATAGTTCCTTGAATGACATCAGGGTTTAGGTTTACGGCTTATGGGTAAGGTTTTGAATGAATATATGTTTGGTTTAGACAAAGAAATGGTTAAACTATTGATTTCACAGGGTTTTGTTTAGGGCCTAGGGTCTCATGGTAAAATAGGTTTAGGGTTTTGATTGTTAGAAATTTAAACGTTAAAAGATTCTAGGATGAATGCTGAATATGTTCCTAAAAATTACATATATACCACCAAATTATACTATAAAAATTTATCTCCTAAATTGTGACTAATGGAGTTGTGAGACTAGTTTCATAAGGTGTAGAGTGGCCCTAATTTCTTATATTTACTAAAATAAATTTAAATTATAATTTTTTCATCACTTAAATATTTTTTTTTAAATAAAAGCATGCTAGAAGCACATATAATGTTCATAGACTCGTAGAGGAAAGTTTCTTCTTTCGTAAAAATATAATCCGTTTTCTAAATTTTCTGACTAATATAAGGTTTCCATATTACTTATTTTCTAACTATGCCTTTTTATAGCTATGTTTTAACCTCGGATTTAAAGTAATGCCTATCTTTTATCATGTATCTTTTTTTTAGCTCATCAAAATTGAAATAAAATCGATTATATACTATCACAAACTAGGCCTAATTCTATACATATTAAAAAAAAATCTAATTTTCGATATTTTTTGAAGTAGTTAGGGGGGCACAGTCGGAGCTCTGTTATTTTTCAAAACTTTAAATTTTTGTACTAGAAAAATCATAAAAAAATAAATACTAGCTAAAAAATCTAAAAAAAACTCTAACACAAACTAGATGCTCCAAGCTATCTTTCTACAAAAGGGTTTTCAATAATATTAAACGGTGCTCAAAAAATGGTGGGGGGCCGAAAGTCACACTAATATGTTTTTTAACAAAAACAGGAGCACCTATTGGTATTTTAGTTATTTTGCCCACTTAAACTTATCCATTTTCAATAAAATTTAGTAGCTTAGAAACTAGACTCAAAATGCTACAATTTATGTTTATACAACATCTTCCAATTTGGAGTGTAACTATTTCAAGAAAACTCATACAAGTTGAAATTTTTTATTTTTCAGAAAAATGCATCCACTTAATACCCCCTTTTGGCCCCCCAACTTGGTGCACTTACCCTCAACACAATTCACCATTTTACATCGTCACAAGTTTCCAACATTTGCATGGAACAAGTTTTTTGTACTAGTATGAGTCAATTAAAGGGATTCTTTGTATTGTAAGGGTTTAGTGTTATCTTTGCACTTCTTGAAATGGTCTTTTGGCTAATAGTTATCCTTTCGGGTGCATATTACACACTTATTTCTCTATGGCTTCCTTTTTTCTTAATTGTTGGACCATTGATGAGGTGCTATATTAGGATTCACATTTTTCATAAGAAGTAACTTCACAAATAGGACATTCACTAATAGTTTTTGCACTTGACCATATAATCAAAATGATTATTTTTTGTGTTCTACATAGTATTCTTCAAGAAACCCAAACCCTAAATGTCATTGCTGAACACACGTATTTCATTTCCTTCAAAGGGTAAAGAATGTTGGTCATCTTGGTTCTCCTCCCTCCATTGAAGAGGAATTTTAGCTCTTCGAAAATATTGGCTGTGACTTGAGGATACTAATCAAGGATCCCAGAACAAAAGGTATATCATTGTTGATAGAGATAAAGGATGTTGACAACATGTATGGTGTATAGATGTGTTAGCTTTAACAACACAAAGTAGTTGGAGGATAGGAAGTGTAGTTCATTTAGTACCTTAAATCAACAACTACATTAAATATGATAGTAGCTCATGCAAAAACAATAAGGGCTTTGTCATTCTTCCCTGCAACAACTTCATTTCAGAGGTATTGTATTGATACCCATTTAATTTTCATGGATATCCATCAACCATAAGAAATATTGAAATAACAAAAAGTCCATGCAACAAGCTATTCTTCAGCAACAAAAGGGGATTTATCATTCCCAACTACTACAATTCATGTCATAGGTATTTTATGGATACCCATTTAGTTTTCATGGATATCCGTTTTGGAAACTTGCACCTTACACATTTTGAGAAACCCATTTAGTATGGCCTTCTCTGTAGGTAGATTTTTTGCATTTACAAATCTTTCATTTTCGTATCTAGAAAATGTAAACATTTATCAAGTTCCATGAATGTTGTGTTCTTTGGAATGAAACCTCCTTCATCATATCTTCAAGAGACTCTATTGATTCTCCGATATAGCTCCTCGCAATAATGCTTTTATATTAAATAATATAGGGAAATTCCTTTCTCAAATATCTATCTATAATTTGGCCTAGCATTCTCTATCTTATGTTGCTTAATGAAATCATGGGTTTATATGATATGACACTATTACATATTCCTATCATTACCGATGTTTGTAAAATCTTGATTGTGGACTAATATCATGATTGAGATTCTTCAAAAAAATCGGAGAAAAATATTTTTAACAAAAAAGCAAACAGATATTAAGAAGATCACAGATGATATAAAAACATTCTTTATTTCAGTTAGTTCAAAAATTTATGTTACACTTCTTCTTCTAGGCTCTACATTTTTATATTATATCCTTACAAACTGATCTTACATTTGTTTACTATGATGTGAAGTAAGACTAAAAATTTCTACATGGTTCAGAATTAATGAGCTAATGGGATCCATTAGTTCCAGATACACCACATACAGACCGCCAAAATAATGAAGGGGATTCAGACTCTTACTACAAATTTCCTGAATCTACATCTTTATGATTGTTTAACCAAACCCTTCACTCCCTTGTTCTAAATCCAGATATCTAAACATGTACCAGATGGTGTATGGGATAATTCTTGGAGAGAAGTTTGAATCTGAACCTAGTATGCTCATCTTGAAATTTTAATCTTAACAACAAATGAGATACATTTTCCTATTTTAGCGATGAGATTTTTTTCCTATTTTAGATTATTAGTAAAAATTTAAAATTGACACTGGGTTGGTATGCAGAATTTTCCAACATATCTCACTTATTATCTTGTAGGGAGGTTTTTTTATCAAGACGATTTCTAATCATAAGAGACGGTGAAAATCATGATCTGTCTTCAATATTTCAACTCCTCATTATAATTTTTCCATCCAAACTCTCCTCCAAATGGAAAAATAAGGGATGACACTAGACGAGAGTCCTAGAATAACTCAAATCAAATATATAAGATATAACCTAACGGGAATCCATGCAATGCTAGGCGAGAGTCCAAGCAGAATAAATACACCTTGAAATCAAACATTTAACCCAAAAGGGAATCCATGCTATGCAATGGGGTTGTATGTATTTTAGAATGCCTAATTTGGCATTTCCATGCAGTCTTATACAGAGTGATCTTTTCCCGTGTGGAGAGGATTTTAACTGCAGCTCCCCAATTGTTCACGAATCAACAATGGAAAAAGCAAAACTGTTAAAAATAATAGCAAAAAGTGAAAACGCTCTTCAATATCATGATATTTGCATCCTTCCAATGCTTAGATTTCTAGTCTAGAAAATCCAATTTTAGAGTATTTTTAATTTCTGGAGGTGAGTCTTTAGGTGGGTGACCTTGCAAAACCAAGAATGGTGCCCTATAATATTCTACAGTGCAATTGAACTCCTCAAATCTGAAGGAAAAATACCTCGTGTGCTTTGAAATGGGACTTCCATTTACTTCATATATTTGGAGCTAATTGGGAATTACCTTTTCCAACATGTAAATCGTTGATTCCCACTGGTTTCTTCCAATCAAATCACCAACAAAGACTAAATGACGGTTACGTATCCTGTTAAGCATGTTGCTTGCATTGAAACTGAAATTGCAGAAAAAGAAATGGGATCAAACCCAAAACACATCTCTAAATACAAAAGCTACTCTATGTTTGGATTGCCTTGATCCTATTCAGCATGTTGCTTGCACTGAATCTAAAAATGCAGACAAGGAATAAGGATCAAACACAAAACACATTTCTACCTACGGATGTCAATTCTATGTTTGGATTGTCTTGAATACTGTAGTAACATTGAATAATGTAATAACATTCAATCTAATAATTGGTGTATTCTCATATAGATTATGAATTTTATTGCATTGAGTGTGGAATTGAACTAAAGTTTTAGATTGGAGGCATAATATCTCTTGCAAATCAAACCCAATTTCGCCATGGTATTATCTAAGAGGAATTGGGGAAGAAATAAGTGCCTCACCTATCTCTATAATTGGTATGTTTCTCATAAGTATTGCATTTTACTTTAATTGAATATGAAATTCAACAAAGGATTCAGATTGTTAATAGAACATCTGTTGAACATGATAGATTGAATCTCAAATTTTAATCATCTAGAAAAACAAGAAAACATGTTTGATCTTAGTCTGTGAGTGGGCTATATTGTGTGCATTGAATGCAATATTCCATCAAAGTTTTAGATTGAGAACAGAATATATCTGAATAGATTAAACAGAGTTTAACCATTTTATCAACTACAAGAACTTGGGAGGAAAGCAAGACTAACCTTGGAAGATTGTAGCCTAAAGGTTGTCATCGCCATTTCATGAATAATTTGTCGGGCCTCCCGTTCTCATGGCAACGAAACCCAGGATCAATGAAAGGGAAACTGGTTGATTGGTAGATAGGATGTGAATCATCCTAAACCCATGTTCCAGTATATATTTCACATTCATTAAAATTCCGAGAAAACTTCTACCAGTGAATCTCTGAGAATCTCCTAATATCAATGCTTGTTTCAACAAAAGAAGAATTTTCCATGAATATATTTAGTTGACCATCTTCTATATGTAACAGAAGCCCAATAGAGTTTGTATTGATGTCAAAGTAAATGAAGCAAAAGAACACCACAATGACCAATCCAAATCCAAATATACTCCCACTCCAAACTTGAGAATCTACTTTACAGTATAACCGTTTGAAGCTCTTGGTAGGGCTAAAAGAGAGCTCCATGGCTCTAAAATTTAAAACCCTGTCAGGGCTTCTTGTGCAGCAGTCTACTGTAGATATATGACCCTCTCCCAATGCTAAAACCTAGAACAAGACCATAAATAAACCTTCTCCAAATTTCCATACCTAGGAAACACCATTAACGAATCATTATGTGAAATTCCAATCCTAGAACAACACCATTAACAGACCAATCTGTGAAATTCCAAACCAAGAAAAAACACTATTAACAAACCATTCTGTGAAATTCTAGCTAAGAAAAACACCATTAATAGACCATTCTCTTGAAATCCAAACATAGAAAAACACAAGCAACAGATCATTCCATGCAATTCCCTAGATAAAATACCAGCATAAAAAATGACCGAAATCTGTCAAAAAAGAAATATTCATGCATACCTAGTGCATTTGGGATTCTTGATATGAAAGCACTGCACATGCCCACAATGCTTTGCTTCCCCATCCAATATTTGGGTGTCATAATTTTCCCATCTCCCCACCAGAAACAAACCCAAAAACATTTGTTGCACCATAAACATTGCTTCACACTGACTGACATTTGGGTTTTCTGCATTTTGTACTAAAACTGAAGGAGGCTAGCTAATCCTAGAATCCAAAAACACCCATACCCAAGCACTTAATTAAGATTTCACCAACAACCCAACTGGAATTACTTCGTAACGGATTCAAACCAAAACTACCCACAACCCAAATAGGCTTGTTTATCATACCCACAACTCAGTTTTTTTTTTTCCTCTTTATGACTCCCACAATAACAGTCCCTGCATCTATCTAACTACTGAAATGTTCCTTCCTAATGAATTATTTTTTTCTCTGCCCTCAATGATGACTGATGCAATAACTCGCCATACTGGTTTCTTTCCGTCCAATTCTTGTGGATTGAGGTAGACCAAATGATTGAAAAAACTCTTGAGCAATAGGCAAAGTAAACAAGAATGATTTCGGCTTTAATTTTATTTGCCAAGATCACAATTTACATGCATTTATTTGCCAGCATTTTTTTGTGGTCTTCAGTTACAAATATTTGTCTTGCTGTTACTCGCTTTTGCTTCTGGTTGTTATTCTCAGAAACTATTTTCTCCATTGCTGATTATGTTTTACTGGGTTTTCCTTTTAATGCAGTAAACGTTGAGATTGATTGCATTTATGCCACGAAGCTCTAAGTCTTCAGTTAAGGGTGGTTTTTTAGATGACAGGTCGTGAGATTGAATCTCGGCTGTCGGTTTGGCCTTTGTTCTTATATTCCATAAAGAGCAATTGATTGGTGCTCTGCACAGAAGATCCATGACAGCGCCGCTTAATTTTCATTCAAAAGATAGATCTTACTGTAACAGGAAACTTGCCCTGGATATTCAATTTTGCCCCGACACATGCAATAAATCCTAGCTCCAGACCAAAGGTAATCAAACCGAGCAATGTAGATACTCAAACCCGCCAGAATTGGGTCAACTTTTGCCTACTTTAGAATTTTGAGCTCCAGTTTATTCTGATGAAGCTCGTCGCATACAAATTTATACTGACAATCACTTCAATTCCTTGTTTGCATGCAAAAACGTCAAACCGCCCGTCAATTTTAATTGCATTGAAAAAACGTTCAAACGGACGTCAAATTTAACATAGTTGTCGAAACATCTGGGAGGGCCTTTCTCATAGGGGGAACGCCTTCGGTGTAAAAAGTTACGAAATTTGGAATCCCGTTAACGAATTTAAGTTATGCATTTTTTAATCTCGATAACAGAATTGCAATAATGGGTTGTATTAAATATATCTTTTATTAAATTATTTAAATTTTTTAAATTAAATGTTTCTTGAATCATGTTTATCTCAAAATTCTAATTAATCTAAATTTTACAAATAATTAGTTTTCAATAAAAGGAAATTAGGTTTGTAGATGTTGGTATCTCTTCTCTTTACAACTAAATGATATTAAATGTGAAGATGCCTTTTAAGAATTAGATTACATTAAAAATGGACTACAATTGAATGAGGAGATGAGTAATTCATCTTAGAACTAATACTTTTCATTTTTAGTAATTTGTACTGTATATTTAAAGATTAGTATTTTTTCAAATCAATCTTGACAATTTTATATATATATATATATATATATATATATATATATATTCGGAGAGTTGTCCTTGGTGAATGTTAATAGCATAACAACAACCATCTCTACCAATTAAACTACAACCCTTTTGATGATTATCAAAAATTTCAATAAATAATGAAAATATGTAATTGTTCATTTAAATCTTCTTATATTAAAGACATTTCAAATAAATTGTTCATCCTACACTTATATTCCTGTACTTTTAAATTGCAAATTTACCTAACTCAAACAATTCCCACATGAAACTCAAATAAAAACAAAGCTATATACAACCTCCCCAATTCTATCAGTTTCTTATTGTTAAAATTTTATGTATAATACTTAATTTTGCCCTTATTTTTTTTAATGATAAAAGTATATATGTATATAAAAGATGCATAAAATTCAAATCAAAATTTAAAGACTATATATTTTTCTCTTTAAAAAACATACTTCATTACAATTAAGTTATATTTTTGAATAAATAAGGCAATTTTTTAACAACTTTTTGGAGAGAAGATCTATCCACCCTTTTACTGGTGTCTCAAATGAATTCTCTAGGGTTGAGGAAGAAAAACTTAAATAAGCTATTTTTAAATTTGATCGTAAGTTATCTCGCTCCCATTGCAAGAATACTAAAAATTCTAAAGGTTAAAGTCTCTTCAACAACTTTAAATTCAGGTCCTCACCTGTCACCATACCTCGATAAACATTTCTCCAAATTCTAGTACTACTTGGGTATCTTAACTATTCATTGTCATCTAAATATAGTCTAGTTTCAAAATATAATTGGAGAGAGAGGAATCGGAAACAAGGAGATAATAAGAGTGTGAGGCGTGACCATTGGTCTTATGAAACCAACATCGTGATAATGTTTTTTTTCTTCATCTCACACCTTGAAAGCCTTGTCATGTATTTCACAAGCCTTACATTCATGATCAAAGTCCCGTAAAAAAATGATAAGCAAGGGCTCTAGGCACTCAAAAAATATCTTGAGAATGCCCCTAATTGGCATGCAAAAAACAAATTTTGGTTTATTCATAGAAATGACAAAAAGGTAGGGAGGGGTCCACAGGATGTGAGCATGGCCTACAAAGATACAACATTAACTCTTCTATTCTATGAACGGTTGATGGAAATCAACTTGAAAAGGGATATGAGGAAATAATTATTCTTTAGGTTGAGGAGGGGTTTAATAAATTTTATGGATAGTGTGTTAGATGCACAGCCATGATTTAAGTCATATGTTACACTATAATTAATGTTTATGTGGTTCTGACATATCATTAGTAATTGAAAACTTTTCTGCAGTTGTTGTTTAACTTTAGATTTTTTAAACTCACACATAAGGTAAACTTGTTTTTTAGCTTTCTCAAAAACTTTCTCCAAAGTGGATGAAGAGAAGAAAGGAAAATATGAAATATATTGTGATTAAATAAGCTATGCTTGGAGCTATTTTCTATTTACTTCCATTATTTGATGAAGAATTGTTCCCTTTAATGCTTGGATTATTTATAATTAAAATAAGAATTACTATTTTTTGTAGATAATTTTTAATAGTGACATTCTTCAACTAATCCCTTTTAACTAAATCATCAAGTTCAACAATGGAGCTATCAGGAAGGGAGTGATACCAATAAATAATGTTTTTTTCATAGGCTTCTTATCTGAGAGATTGGTAACCAAATAAGATTTAGTTTTGATCCAATATTTGTAGGCACTGCTAAAATTCTTAATATGAACATAAATATTAGTAGATCAATTATAGGAAAAGGTTGGGGAAATGCCTCTAATGTCCATAGTGCCATATAGGGAGCTAAAGGTTGTATTTGAAATGCTTTAAGAACCTTGTTAGTGATGAAAGGTTGTGGGAGTGGATTCTTAGTAGGACCACGAAGGGGGTTGAGGGATATTTTTTAGGGAATTTCCCATTGAATATGGTGATGCAATTGTTCATTTGATCCAAATTGGCTAGTATTTGAAGGAATGGAGTATTACTAGGAATTCATCATTGATTCATTTGATCGATGAGTTGTAATATTATTTGAGTTTAATTTATATGGGGGTTGGGTGGATTAGTCGTGGTAGGTTGAAGTATATTAGTTAGCAACCCCAAAAAATTGGGACCAGAAATGGTTAGCAATGACCGTAGAATAAGTCTCTTCATCTTGAGTTGGGTTAAAAGAAGGGAACATATTTGCACCATCACCATGTTTGAATAAAGTATTTTCGAAATCTGAAAAGAATCGAGTAGAAATTGAGGGGATTCCACTCAGAATCTACCTTATTCGAGTCAAATTTTCCTAGTTCCCTTCATCTTTAGGTAGGCGGCACCGTATACCTGAAAACTAATTTGCCACCCCAAAAACTGATATCTAAGAATGGAGACCGCTAGGCCTTAGAGGAATTTATTTTTTGGTTTGAGGAATTGTATTGATAAGAATAACACCCACCATTGTTGAAGAATAAGGTGACTATGGAACTGAAAGAGTGGGACTACATGATTTCTCCATTAGTTAATAATATGTTTTGAATAGGTTTTTTTTAGTGATAAATTTGTCGATACATTGTTTTATGATATTGAGAATCTCCCCGAGATATTCAAAAAAGTTTTGGATAAATATTTACATGGTGAGATTGTAGTTTTTATAGACTTTATCCCACATCTCACCATATTTATATAATTTATCCTGAAGGATTTTTGTGTTGAAACTACATTAGTAGATATATTAGGCACATGTTTCTTAAAGTTATTATTGTCAATGTAAAAATTTACATGGAAAGGTTGTAATTAAGGTGAATTCCCTAGTCTTTTCCTTGGGTTTTATAAATATGCTCCATTGTATAAGACGTATGATAAAAATGAGTTATAGAGTTGATATGAATATTTATTTGGGGAGAGAAAATAAGAGAAAAAGATGAGTGTGAATATGATTCACTGAACGATGGTATAAGATTCACATTGATTTCACAAAAATGTAATATTGATGGCAAGGATAATGTGAATATAAAATGTTGATATGAAAAGGATTTAACAAAATGAAAAATAATTAGGGATACTTACCTTTTAAAGACACCAATAGTGTATTAACCATGCATAGGTTAATCTAAACCCTTGATCCACTACCACATATCAAGATATGTATGACCAACTTATGGATAACATAATCCCTTAACATGTCATATCTAATTTATATATTCCTTCATATGTTTACTAGGTTTTCCTGGCTGATTTTACAAAACATATTAGGGTATATATAGGAGTTTTTAACTCATATATGATCATCGTAAGCATCTGGATCTTATTGTAACATCAAGTGTGGAAGTTGCCTCCGCAAAATGGCTAAGTCATTTCTAATATAATAGTTGATCTTATCTCTGTATTTTGGAATTCTTTGGTGTTATATTGGTTCTAATAGTCTAATCTATCTAAGTAATTTCCTTACAAGTAGTATTAGAGCATTGAGTTGGGTGAGGAGTAGGTCAAAAACCCTAATTTTGAGGATTCGGTTATATCTTGAGAACCAATGTAACTTTTTATAAAATTGTTTAACTAAAGTTATGAAATTACTCAACTAAGTTACTTTTCAAATTTAAAGAGTTCTTCCCCCTATTTTATACAAGTTATCACCAATTTATTTATTTTAAATAAATTTACTCCATACTCTACAATGTTTTAAAACATTCTAATTTATTTACATTTTCAAAAATCTTGCAAAAAATAGCAAGGGTTTGTTCTTTGTGTTTCTCTATTTGTTCAAAAACCATACAAAACACAAAACTCTAAATTCTTACTGTGATCCTTATACCCTAAAACCCAAATCCTACATCATGACAAGGAGATCATCTAGATCCCAAGGAAAAGGGAAATTCACTCTAGGAATGACTCCAAATAAGGAATATATGGATTTTGAATATTCATATTCTTGGGTATTAGAGGTAGTCACCCAAATTTAGGAAAAGGTAAAAAAATAAGATGAATAAAGATGACCTCAATTGAAACTTGTAATAACTAAACGATAAATTTTTGGTGAATTTCAATAACAACCTACACTAAGTGAAGGGTGAATTAAATGAATAATTAAACAATATATTGTCCACATTGATGATTGAATTGGAAATCATTAACTTCTTCATTATTATTTTTATGAATTCCTATTCAAGTCACAAATGATCCTTAAGCAAAGCACACTCAAATCAACCTTATCCTAGTTAGGTGGATCCTATGCTC
Source organism: Taxus chinensis (assembly GCA_019776745.2). Lineage (NCBI taxonomy): Eukaryota > Viridiplantae > Streptophyta > Pinopsida > Cupressales > Taxaceae > Taxus > Taxus chinensis. The sequence continues at coordinate 214,985,460 of CM034157.1, forward strand.
AAGAAAAACAAGTTGGATATTTTATTTAGTTACAAAACATGATTTTAGAATTGGAAATGCATAAGTTCATGGAAATGATTTGGTCATTTAGATAAAATAAATGGAGAATGTTTTTTATGTGCACCAAGTTCCAAGTCGACAAAATGTTGTAATAGTATCCTTGTATATATAACTATAATAGTTCATTTGGTAAATATCGATGTGCGAACAAAGTAAAAATAAGGGTATTTCTATTACATGGTAAATGTTTAAACATGCTCTCTAGATGCACTATAATAATAGTTTTCCAAAGAGCGTCCATATAGAAAATATGTGGCAAATAGGGACAATTGAGAATTATATTCCCAAATTCAAAAACATTTTCTTACTAGAAAATGCAATCTCATATGATGTCCTAAATTATCAGTTCATGGGTGGTCTCAAGGATATCATCCAACTTGATGTTTACCTACTTGATCATAGTTCTATATCAGAATCCATGGTAGTTTCTGTTTGGGCGGAGGAAAGAGATCTTGTCAAACAGAGGGATGCCACAAATAACGACAAGTATATGCTTCCAACACAATCATTCCCTTAACCTACATGATTAACTTCTCGAAAAATTAAAGAGAAACTACTAAAAGGGATATCTTTTAATTGCGATAAAAAATGAATAAAATGACATAAATATGTTTAGAAAAATGTTTTATATTGAAGGGCCCAACAAAGAAGAAGAAGATATGTCACACTTGGTGAAGAAAAAGAGGATATGGAGTTTGACGCTGAGAAATACACCCCAAAAATATCTTTCCATGTAATTTCATGCATTAAAAACACATAAAATTGAATTTTTTTTGGATTGGTAAAGAAACAAAAGGTGATGGTATTAAATGACTCAGTACTCACAAATTCATCAGTAATAAAATGAGCTTGTACTTAATTTTTTATTTATCCAAATGTATTTATTATTCTCTTTTTAAAACTTATAATGGTTTGGGTGAAGTGTCTACTTGAATATATTGATCCTTCTTATTCATATTCAATATTATTGATGGGTTGATAAGATTAACATATTATGGAATCTTTCTCTTGGGCGTCCAGGTTGTTCCCTCAATCCACAGGTGTGACTACTGCTCTTTCCCCCATCTAGGATGAAGAAGAGAAAGCTCATTGCATTGCTCTCCCAGCATCTGTGATTGAGAAGGCCAAGTCCAGGTTTCCTTTTGCACTCATTGGAGCTTTTGCAGGATACCGACCAAATATTGATGCAGTTCGTAAATGGTGCAAGCGGAAATGGTGTTGTTGGGTTGATATCATCGCTCTCCCCAATAGCACCCTTCTTTTCAATTTTTCTAAGGAAGAAGAGATGGTTAAGGTCCTCAACGTAGCCCCCTAGATGTTCGGAAGAGCTACCCTACATCTGAAGCAATGGAAACCAGGGGTTTCTCTTCGAATTAAAGAGCTGCCCATTTGGATATCTCTGCCAGCTCTTCCAGTGGAATTTTGGGAAGACGAAGTTCTACTTGGCATAGCCGCATCAATGGGAGAGTTAATCTCCTTGGAACCTGCAACAAAAGCCAGAAGCAGACTTGTAAGAGCAAAGATATGTGTCAGCATGGAGGTGGGGGTTGTTCTCCCAAAGAACATCATACTATCTTCCCCCACTGGCCGTTTTGTGCAGAGCATAATTCCAGATGATCACGGTTTGGTCTGTCCCAAATGTTGGAAGGTCAACTTCCAAGCCAAACTGTGCACATGTAAAAAGGGAGCAGCAGATGGAATAGACAGGAAAAACAACTGCGAGGAGGAGCGGATCATCAACGAAGAGATCCCTTGCAAAGGTGACTGTAACAATGTGACTGGCCCATCCAAACTGAATCTGGCCGAAGCGCTGCATGGTGAACACTCTACCCACGTAGGACAGTCTGAAACGGCGGAGAAGGAGCGAGAAAACCCAAAAAAAACTGCTCACGCATCAAACAAAGAAGATAGTGAATCCTCTGAATGGGAAACTGGGTCGGAGGAAGAAGAAAGCGCGGTAGTTTTGGCGTCTAAAATGCTGGAAATGAACCGACAGAGTATCTCTAATAAAGATCCGAAACAAAGATGTAATGTCCCCAATTCCGAGCAGTTGGCCTAACGGCCATATTTTTGTCTTAGCCTTGGTCATTCCCAAGGGGCTAACGACTTTGGAGGTTATTGGGGATGGTTGTCTAATTTCCTACTATGTTTTTGTTATATTTCAGGCGTTGGGAGGATCTAATGGGCCCTTTGTGTTTTATTTTGTCGTTGGGATCACTTAAGTGGACACTTTTGGCATTTAATGTTATGTTTCTTCATTGGGGCCACTTAAAGTCCCTTTTTGGCGACTTGGGGGGATATGTATTGCATTAAATGTTATATTTCTTCGTTGGGCTCATAAAAAGCTATATAAGGAGGTGGAGGGTGGAGTTGGAAATCATTCTTGCATACATATTTTCTTTGGTGATACTTGATAGTGAGCAACTGCTGTTTGCTTGTTCCGCTTGTGGAGTGAATCCCACAAGATCCCTAGCTTCGGTGGTGAGAGATCCACTCCTAGCTAGAAAGGCACTCTTCGGTGGTGAAAGATCCACCCTAGTTTGCTAGGCTCTTGCACCTTTTCAAATCTGATTTGCAATCATCTTCAGGCAGGGTTTTCCAAGGGCAGTTTCGGGAAAATCACGATAACTTTCTGGGTTTTTCTCCGTTTGAAGCGAAATTCGTTATGGCAGCTAAGGAGAGGTTCTTTGATGAAACGGCAGGGTTTGTTGAGGGTTTCAACCATTCCTAAGCAAAAATGACCTGGTTGAAGAATTGCAGGCCCTAAAATTTAGGGTTTCGGGTGGAATTTTCCAGATCTGAAGGTTGGCCTGTTTTTCTCATATTTTTCATAAATTATTTCCAGAATTTCAGATTTTTATGTTTGGTAGTCGAAAAGATATGAATTTTCCGGCATTCTATCATTTTCAGAGCTTATAAAAAAATTCCTGGCAGTTTCCTATGTTATAAAAAATACAAAAATAGTTTATTATTGTTAGTTATTATTTTTTCCAGCTTTTGATGAAATTTGAAGTGTTTTGGGCAAGTATTTTTCAAGATATCATATTTTTATTGTTCGCTGCCCTATTTTTGCAAAAATCAGAAAAAAAATCAGATTTAGTATTTGCTGCAAATTTCTGTATTTTGTCAATTTTTTGTAAAATCCCAATAAGGGATATTTCAGTGGTATCAGAGCGGTTGTTCCTCCAGCCTGTTAGGGTTGAAAGATGGGAGACAGAGACAGAGATAGTGAAGAGTTGGGAGTAGATCTGATGAAACAACTGTTCACCAACATGGTGAAGCAGCAGGAGACTACCAACCTCTATTTGAGCCAGCTTACTGAGAGGTTAGCACAGGGTGGGATTGAGGCTCATGCGGAGAAAGGAGAAGCCAGCAATATGGGACATCATGGTAATAGAGGTGAGAGTGGACATTCGGGACAAGGGTCCCCTCATGCATCTACCAGGCCCTGGGGACTCCACGAGCCTTCCTTCTTGAAGGATCCGGAAGTTTTGCAGACACAACAAGCCACAAACATTGTGGATGAGGAATCTTGCTGGGAGAAGTACCAGACATTGAGTGAGGGTTTCCGGGACAACATGCCATTTCAAGAGTATTGCAAAATGAAGATTGGTAGCAGGCCCAGAAGAGATTACCAGCCACAGGTACCTGAGTTTCAGAGGAGATTGGGACAAATATTTGTTCCACACTTCGATGGCTCTAAGAAGTGTACTACCCAATCTTGGATTCAGAAGTTGAAGACTTACTTCGACTTGAATCCCATGCGTGAAGAGGATGCAATTAATTTTGCTATCCTACACCTCGAAGGAGATGCTCATGACTGGTGGCATCATGGATTGATCACACAGGGGCACATGCATATCACTACTTATACAGATTTTACACAGAGGTTGATGAGCAGGTTCGACAGGAGGGACCCAGATAGGCACTTCAGGGAGTTGACTCATTGGAGGTAGACAGGTTCTCTAGATCAGTACATTGCAGATTTTCAGAGGTTATCAGTTATGGTATCTGATGTTTCAGAGATGAGGTTGACTTCACTCTTCATGGCAGGGTTGACTGATGCCTTAGCAGGGTTTGTGAAGGCATTTGAGCCTTCTTCTTTGCATGAGGCTATTAGGAGATCTCGAGACTTGGAGTTATCCACTCCAAAGTCGAGGGTTCCACCTCGCATTCAGCAAAGAGAACCTCCATCTGGATCAAACGAACTTCAGCAGAGGGAGCCTCCACCGAGGCAGGAGGTGGCTAAGAAGCCATTCATTTCCCGGGAGGACAGAGATGAGTTGAGGCGAAAGAAACTATGTTTCGATTGCTGCACACCTTGGGTTCCAGGACATGATTGCAGAGGTAGAGGGAAGGCCCAATTCATCAAGGTCTTTGAGGAGAGTGAGGATGACAGAGGTGAGGAGTTGGAGACTCATGAGATGGATGATGGGAATGGAGTTGCGATGGATAGTGCTAATGCGGAGCAGGAGGAGGAGACTTTCCCTCGGGAGATTATAGCCACGTTGTCTAGTACTCCGATGTACAAGGCATTCAGGATTAGGGGAGTTATGCAGGGTCAGCGAGTTATGGTACTCACTGATAGTGGGGCTACCCACAACTTTATTGATGCATCATTGGTGGAGAGACAAGGTTTACAGATGAAGGACTTTGAGGGCTTCAACATTGTTGTAGCCAATGGGGAGTATATGAGATGCACACGAAGAGTCCCACAATTGAGCTTCACCATGGGTAATTACACAGTTACCGATGATTTCCATGTTGTTGGTATGGGAGTGACCCACATAGTGTTGGGAGTGCAGTGGCTTCACTCTCTTGGTGAGTTTCGGACTAACTTCTAGACGATGGAGCTGAAATTTAAGTCCGAAGGCAGGAATGTGATTTTGAGGGGATTATCAGTAGGAGCACCTAGGGTGGTTGCAGCTGAGGGGATGGAGAGGACTTTTCGGCATAATGAGGGGTTTTATTATTGCGGATCGATGTGGAGTATGATGGATGTGGGTGTGACCAATAGTATTGCACATAAGGCAGTTGCAGAGATCGGGATTACAGGTTCAAATCATCCGAGTTTATCATTATGTTGGTTGTCTGAGGTTTCGGTAGACTGGAGATCTCATTTTCTTGTTGAGTACTCCAAGAACCGACACACTTGTGAGATTCTAGAGTGGCAATACAG
>CM034157.1:214991198-215003003 GCA_019776745.2 Taxus chinensis
ACTGAATTGAGAATATGACTATCAACAACATCTCACCTACCAAGAAAAATCCTTCAACTCAAACACAACACTTCTTTTACCATTACCTTGCACACATGTGAGGCACTCTTGCAAAAATATGACAGGGTGCACAATTATAGTTTGAGACAAGGAACTTTTTGCTTTCAATTCGAGTCTTCCACTTTGTTGAGACTCTCTTGATCCTTTCTAAAATTGACTGCCCTTTTATAGACTGAGTAGATGCATTCACAACCTTGGAGAAGAACTTTATCAACAAAACATTGGTCCTTTGAAAATTTTGTTAGTTTTTCAAACTTTTCTATACATCGATTGCATTCCAAGCAGGATTTCAGTTATGTGTGCCTTCTAGATTGTGATATATGGCATGCCCTTTGAAATATGATCTCATATAAAAACACAATTTTGAACTTCTCCTTTTGCATGAAAGATAAAAAATACAAGTTACTGTGGATGAGATTTTGTACAAGAAAGAGGCACAACTTATTCGACTTGAGAGAACCCTCTCCAAACTTCATTCAATACCTTTGAATCATAATTCATTCAATACCTTTGAATCATAAATCAATGGGAAATCCATCTTGTTTGTAGAGTTTTCATTGAAAAGAAGTTAAAATGAATGTTTAACTAACATATACATGACTTTGCACACGTTTTGGAACTTCTGTTAATGAATTCTCCATTCACACTCGATGAAAACTCCTCAAGTATCCTACAACATGATCATGAGTGCCCCACATATATTTGTACAAATTTTCTCGAATTTAAAAGTAAGGAGTGTATGATAAGAAAATATACAAACACCATTCATGAAATGTAGGTCATCTCCTAGGATAAATGTGACTCACAAAATCTAAAAGGAAAAATGATATATATTTTAAAAAATTGGCAAGATGGAGTCTAAGTACGTCTTAGTAATGTACTCCAATTCAAGCAAAATTCCTTCATTTTTAGAGTATGAAATATCCCTTGAGGAATATAAAAATCTATTTATCTAAAATGAAACATTTCCTCCTAATTTATTGATACGAATGAACCTAAAATTTGAACTCAACGATTACCAAGTATTTATATCTTTAATGTTAGACCTAATAACCTAACCATAATTTTTAATTTACAAATTACAAATAAAAAAGGGTTACAATGTAGAAAAAGGCATTGGTCAACATTGATTAATTTTAATAATTATTACAAAACAAATTCTGTTTAAATTCTACATAAATTCAAACAATTTTTGATGGAAGACAACTGAATTATTTTAGGATATTTGCATATGTACTCATGTATTCAGTTTACAAACAAATTATAAATGTTGAGTAATCATGTATCTAGATCAAATCATAGTTTGACTAATCTATCACGACTAGAAGGAATCCAATCCAATAAACTCACCACAAATCCGTATTCATGTTCATCTATTCATGTGGGGTATCTAAAAATATTAGTACCATGATAAATGGTGTACCAAATAAAACCATCCTCCTCAACAATTATAATAAAATTTTAAGAAATTGTCATCCTCTTTTACTAACATTTTAAGAACCCATAATTTGCATTAGTGTACTATAATTTTAAGTAACCATCATCCTCATGAATTTGGATTGCAAGTTTAAGAAACCATATTGGAAACTAAAACTTATGGCACCGTTTTTGGAAAATATATACGTGGGCATTGCCTATCTAAATGAGAATTATGTAATCAATGCAAGCGTTGCAAAATTGAAACCTTCACGATTGAAACATCTCACTAGTAAGATTTATTTTCTCTTCATTTATTAAATACTAAAACTAGAAAAGGATGCCCAACCATGTCAAACTTCCTTACATTTAAAACTAAAAGTAACAATTGTGTAAAATTCATGAATCTCTTAGTTAATTTTAACAAGGTTATCGAAAGAAATTGTACAAGAGGTCAATTTTTAAAAGAAAGAAATCAATTTAAATCCTATGCGCAAATAAATAATATAAAATATACATATCTTAATATATGATAAACATATAACTTTAAAGTATTTTTAAACATCATGAATGATTGCTTTTTTTTTTGTTGAGGTTACCTAGTGAGAGGGCCCTAGCCCTTTGTGGCTTCACCAACCCACATCAGCTGTGGAACCATCTAAGGATTTAAGTTTAAGCTCTTGACCAGCCCACAGATTAAACCACATTATCACGGTTCCTTATCATGAGGGTATCCAAACTGTCGGTCGTAGGCCACCTTAACACGGAGCCGAGATTTGAACTTTGAACCTCCCAATTACTAAGAGACCCAAAAACTGTTACACCACTACCCATTGGATAACATCATGATTGATTTCATAAAACATAATTTTTTCATTAATATATAATGAAATTAATCTAGATATAGAGAAACACCAAATAGTAAGATATTTATTTCTAATTATAGGTTTAAAAAAATTAGATAGATCTTGGAGAAGGAAGGAAAGATATTGATAGTGATCAAAAAAATAACTTCAATTTAATGATAAAATTGTACCATCACAATTAAAAATGACTATATATAGTTTATTCTATTAAATAACACAAAAACATCATTATAATATTATTTTCTTTCAATATAAATATATAACATTAAGATTGTATGATGTTCTCTAGTTTAAACCACTACAAAGAAAGTTTTCATTCTTTCACAAGTAAAAGGAAAAAGAAAGCACACAACAAGGTCACTATCCTTTAATACAAATTTGTTTGACTAAAAATGTATGATTTTTTTGGTTTAAAAACCACTAAAAATTAATTATGAGGAATTTTTTTATTCTTGTGAAAGTAAGAAGAAAAGAACATTACACAAAAAATATTTTTTCAATATAAAGAATAAATTATAAATGACCAAGGTAAAATTACATATATAATTTTATAGATAACATTTAATGATAAAAAATAAAAACATTCATCATTATGAAAATATGTATTTTATAAAAGAGAGTGTGTTTTTAAATAATTTTTTCATAAATATTATTGATTTAATAAATAGAAATGTATAAATATAAATTTATTAGTAAATCTGTACAATATGTTTTAAAAGGTTGACTCTGTTTCCATATACATAAAATATAGCTACTAAGAAACTTGATTTGAAGTGAATATTGCTACACTTTTGTTGATTTTAGCTTCTCCATTTTTTCATAATCAATATAACTAGTACTAAGAAACACTAACTTGGTGAATAAAAAATGCATAATAAATCATGTGGTGGTCATAACATTTCATTTAACTATAGAATCAAAGTGAATTTCTACAAAAATCTCCTTGTATCCACTCATTCTCCCATCTCTCTGCCAACTGTCACCTTCCACATATGTCATGCATATCCTACTACTATTGCTAGCATAGGTAATGCATTACTTTCTACAATTGGAGGAAAATTTAATTAATTGTCATGACTCCTAGGGTACCAGTACTGTAACATGCCCTTTCTTTGATTTAATTACCACTTACTACTTACGGAAATTACTTTCTATGTCTATACTAGGGGAGAGGAGCCAATCATGGAGCATTACCCAATAGTTGTGAGGGTAGTTGACATCCTTGACTCCAGTTTTTACACATTAAAATATTAATAATTGAATGAATACTATCCTATAAAAGTACAGACAATCTTCAAAATTGATGTAAATGTCACTTTTCATGTACAATCATGAATCTATCAACAATAGAATACTTGATATCATTTTTAAACATAAAATAACATAGATTATACTTCTATGATTACCAAATTTAAATTCAACCCGTATTTAATACATGGATATATAATTGTATTCCATCCCTATACAAAATTGATACCACATCATCATATCAATTTGATGTCACTTTTCATATAATTTAAGTTCCCATTTTACAATGTTAAAGATCTTGTCATACACAAATTTTGGGGCAGGTTCTCACAAGAATAAGTCCAAAGTGCACCATTTTCAAATACATGTTGTCTTTTAAGCATTAACTTTCTCACCATTTTCTATACCAGCTACTCCCATAAATGATGTACCTGTATATTTTCAACAAATGTAAGGCTCAAGAAACAAAGATTGAATTGAAATGAGAAATCAAATCAAATTGAACTTCAAATCTGAGTATTGAAATAAAATATCATAAATCTTGATCCACCCCTATCAATTTCACCCAATCAAAAACAAGCACAAGGATCAACCAATTTTACCCAATCAAAAAAAAGCACAAGGATCAATCAACTACAACACTTTTCATATCTCCTATAAATCCAGTTCCTCAACTGCTCTGAAGTTTTATTCAGTTAGTATTATTTTTCTAGTGCATGAAAATTAGAGTTCCAAGCTGCCGTATTCAACTATTATTTTTCCTCATAGTGCCACATAGTAAGTTCTTAACTTTGTTTTTATATTGATGCACATTCATTTAATTTTATTTTATTTTTTGTCAATCTATATATTTTATGGAGTGCTTTGACAAGGAGAAAGACTTGCTTGATTCAAGATATTTTTTAGATGTTTTCCATTTTACTTTAAATTTTGCTAGTGTTATTTTGGTGTTCAACCCATCTATTAATTGGGAAGAACTGGAAATATTCCTGGAATTTTACTTTATGCTGCCTTTTCATGTAGATGTATATTAACAAGTAATTCTAGGCTAAATTAATGAAATTTGTAGATGTATATTTACAAGTAATTCTAGGCTAAATTAATGAAATGTGTAGGTGTATATTTACAAGTAATTATAGGCTAAATTAATGAAATATGTAATGTATATTTACAAGTAATTCCAGGCTAAATTAATGAAATCTGTAATTTATATTTACAAGTAGATGTATTAGATGTATATTTATGTAATTCCATGCTAAATTATGAAGTATATTTACAAATAGATATATAAATATACATCTACTTGTAAATATACATCTACTTGTAAATATACATCTACAAAATATACAACGACATGAAAAGGCAGCATAAAATATACAGCTACATGAAAAGGAAGCATAAAATATACAACTACATGAAAAGGCAGCATAAAATATACATCTAACATGTAATTACTTGTAAGTATACATATACATATTTCATTAATTTAGCTTGTAATTACTTGTAAATATAAATCTACATGTACACATACATCTACAGGTTTCATTAATTTAGCTCAGAATTACTTGTGAATATTCATCTACATGAAAAGGAAGCATAAAATTATATTGCATGCTGCCTTTTCATGTCGATGTATATTTGGTCATAAATTCAAATATGTAGTTGTTTCAATAACAATGCCTTCCTCTATACTAGAACCATTTTCACCTCTGATCTTTGAAATATCCATTGCTATGAACATAGGGACTCACATAAAATTGCTGCACTTCCTCTTATGTTAATTGATTCAATATCGTTTCTTCTCATTGTTGTAAGTTACATTGGCTTGGTAAATTTATCTATCTTTGCAGGTTTTTATTGACATCATGAGGAGAAGGCAGCTTCCTAAAAGAGTAAGGCCTGCATGTGCCAAAATTAGGGGAACAAGATTTCCGCCAAGTGAAGAACATGAAGAAGGGGCTAACAATACCCCACCTCAAGATGCCAATGACACACCACATGAAGAAGTAAATGTCCAAGAAATAAGAGTGAGCCCTTCAACCCAAAAAGTGACAAAGCCAAGAGCTGATTGGAACAAGTCTGATATGGATAATGCCATGAAATATGTTGAAGAATATGGATACTCTACGCGTGCTACTGCAAAAAATGGGGTATACCAGCGACCACCCTTACTTCTTGGCTGATGGGCATTACCACCACTAAAAGAAAGGGTCCACCAAAAATTCTAATAGATGAAGAAGAGATGGAGATAGTGAGTTGGTGTCATGAAATGGCTGACATGGGCCATGGGTTAGAAATTATACAACTTAAGACATGTGTGGCACAAATATGTGAAACAAGGTCTAACCCATTCACGGATGGTTTTCCAGGTAAGTCATGGTGGGCAGGTTTTAAAAAAAGACACCCAGATCTAACATTAAGGACAACTGAAGGCCTTGATAAGGATCGAGCAATGTGTTTGAGGCCATCAATTGTCAGTTCCTTCTACATTACCTTGTCTAAATCTTATGAGGCCAACCCATATGGACCAAACCGAATATGGAATTGTGATGAAACTAGATTACAAGCTGGAAGGAACTGCGGTATGAGAGTGCTTGCTAAAAGGGGTAGTAGGAGTGTCCCATATATCATCCCAAAAAGTAGAGAATGGATTACCATATTGTGTTGTGTAAATTTGCTAGACAAAGCATTGGATTCTATCTTTTTAAGGGGAAGAACCATTTAGAAAATTATATTGCAGGTTGTGAGCCTGGAGCTTGCATGGAAACACAAGCACATGCATGGATGACAAAAGATTTATTCATGAAATGGTTACATCACTTTGCATCATCTATACCTGGTGGTGTGTCTCCTACAAATAGGCATTTACTAATTTTTGATGGTCATGGTTCACATGTTGCTTTGGGGACAATTCAAGAAGCCAGGAGTTTGGGGATTGATTTGTTAACATTGCCTGCACACACCTCTCATAAATTACAGCCATTGGATGTGAGTGTCTTTGCTCCATTCAAAACATACTTCAAGGAGGAGAGACAAAAATGGACAATTGCAAACCATGGGATAGATGTGAAAAGGGCTGAATTAGCTGAGTTAGGGAGCAAAGCATTCATAATGGCTCTTACACCTAGCAACATTAAATCAGGATTCAAAAGAACAGGGATATGGCCTCTTAATCCCAATGCCTTGGATGAAGACATGGGACCTAGCAGAACATTTGACACATCTTTTCAAGATGATGTTGGTGCAGCAGAAAATATGCTTCATCTATCTAGGGTTGATTTAGAGCAAAGTGAAGATGTTGAGATGGTGCCTAACACACAATTGGAGAAAGAATCAAAACCTTAGCAGAAGGAGATAAATATAAATGAATGTGTTAATCAACAATTGGAAACTCCAAATGGAATTAATCAAATTGATGAGTCACTATCTATGCCCACATAAGATAGCCCTCCTGATTGGATGAAAAAAACATCTCTTAATCTTGGTGTAAACTTGAACTTCAATAGTGAAGAGGTCAGTCTCTCTTTACCCTCTCAGCCAACACTACTTCATGACTCAGATTTGGTGCACTACTATGTTGGCAGTCAAGCTGAAGAAAATGATGCAGAATCACAGGTAGAGGCAGCAGGGGTATTAGGGGTAGATTCAAACCAAACTTGTGAGGGAAACCAAGGACAAAGAACTCTTGGTAGATTCTTGAAACTCCCTGTGGAAAAGGTTAGAGAATCATCAAGGTCAAATAGTGCTTCTGGTATAAGATTGAGTAGGGAATCTCAACTAATCACCGCAGATTAGTACATGGAGCTTTTGGTTGAGAAAGAGAACAAAAAAAAAGAAATAGATGAATTGAAGCAAAGAAAAAAGGAACAAATCCAGGAGAAGAAGGCTGAACGAATTGTTGAAAGGGAAAGGAAGGAGCAGGAAAAGATTGAAAAAGAATATAGAAGGAAAAAAAAGGAGCACCAAAAGTTGATTCAAAGGCAAGAAAGGGAATAGAGAAAGGAACATGAAAGGATTCAAAGGGATCAAGAGATAAAGGAGAAGGATTTTGAGAAGGCAAGAAGAGAGTTAGAAAGGAAAAGGAGATTGAGTAGTCCAATTAATCCTTTTCCTGATCAACACCCAATGTTAAGAGAATTAATGGGCATACATTTCCCCTATCAGTTTCAACACACAATTTTGCAGTTGGAGTGAATGCTTCTCCAAGTTCTGATCCATTCCCAACTACACCTGTGAGGGATGTCAACATGGGGAGGCAACTGCAAATTAACACCCCAGCTTCAACCTCAACTACAAATTCAACACCACCCTTCCCCGGATTTTGGAAATGATATTATCGAAAGTAAATATTTCTTTTTGAAGGCTGAATTTTTGATGTCTGGAATTGGCCTTTCGATTTAAAAACTACAATATAGTTATAATAGTTATATGGCCCAAGTATATTGTATGGCCATGTTTTTGTAATGGACAATGGTAATGTTTACTGAATGAATATATGTCTTCCAAGTTATGTGATTATATTTTCCAAAGATTTAAACTCCTATTGTTTCTGAAAATTACATTTTTGAAACTAAAAAATAGTAAATGCTAGTATGCAATTTTCCAATAACCTATATTGGTCATTAATGTAACAGTCAAAAGCCAATAACACATTCTACCAGTAGAAAAGAAAATTATGAAATAGTTTCTATCACTGCCTCAATGAGGGTAAAAACCTCACCTATTAAAACCGTATGGAGTGTAGATATTCAAAGAGAATCAAACAATTTCCAAACTTATTTGATGTGTTGATAAACACAATTAAAATGCTGCTCTGCATCTGCACTTCCAATCTGAGTCACTCCAACAAGCATAACAACACCACTACAACACATGTACAAAAAATACTATCAGTTTTTAATATATGTAAAATCCTATTAAATTCACATGTTAAATCCTGTTAAATCCTCGCATACTTAAATCAATTAAATCCAAAATCTATATTACCAAAACTGTTAAATCCTGTGTGTGAGGAGGTGGTGGAAGATGTAAACCATCACCTGCAAATATGATGGTGATGGTTCATATTCTTTGCAAACAGAAGCTTTCAAACTTCTTTTTTTCATTTTTTGATTGGTTACAGTGAATGGGTGTCTCAACCAGCTCGCAAATCTCAGAGTCAAAACTCTGGACAAAACTGGAACCAAAACAAAATACTCATTACCCATAATAAAACGTTAAGCAAATCAATTTAGCCACATCTATAATACTCAATAGATGATTTTCGTAATCCTCACATACTTTCATTTGGGTGAGTCTATTCTAGAACCAAAACTTAATCTGCCATGGTGAAAGCTTGAATTGATTGCTCAGAAGCTACCTTTGCTTCTCATCTGGATGAGGGCACTCTATGATACGGTTTCATCTTAAAATGGTTACCTTCCTGCTCATCACCAGATCCATTTCCCTCTATGTTGTCACTGTCAGACTCTCATCTTGAATTTTTTCAAGCTGAGACTCTCCATACTGCTACCAAATATGTCAGGTTTACCTTCCAAGCTACAAACAAATGCCCATATGAAAAATAACACTGACACACATTTCTAATGCAATGATCAAGCGGCTTTGAAGGATGCAGCAAAAACCTGCTAAGCAAGTTTCTGTTTCTTCTTTTTGTTTCATCTTTCTTAGACTCTCCACCGTGAGGTTCAAGCGGGAAACTCCATGCAATTAATGGATGGCGGTGAGAAATTTTATTGGTGCCTTCAATGACAATAAATGAAGCAACACTTGTACATATTAAAATATGCTTCGCTGAAATAACATGGCATTCCCTTTCTAATTTAATACTATATCTACATGCATAGATTTCCCTCTCCTCGAAAATCACGGATCCCTTTGTAATAAGTGGCAGACTAAAGAGTAATAGGTGGGGTGATTAAGTAGCATGTATTGGTCCAACCCCAGAAAAGACAAAAAAATTGACACCTCTCACTCCATCAAGTATGCACGGTGGGTTACATGTCAGATTTGTTTGGAAAGTAGATTAGGCTGTAGAGAATTCTCAAGCACTTCTTTTGATAGATTTTTGGGATTTTTGGGATTACCAGGTACTTGGTATAATCTCCCAAAGTTTGATGGAAATAGATCATTATTTGAGAATTTACAATTTAATTGAAAATAACATATTGCAATTGTTGAGTTCGATAACCTGATGTTTTAAAAAAAAATCTGTTTTGAACAGTTATAATAAATTACTAAAATTTTAGATAGTCAAATAGTTTTGCATTTT
Source organism: Taxus chinensis (assembly GCA_019776745.2). Taxonomy (NCBI): domain Eukaryota; kingdom Viridiplantae; phylum Streptophyta; class Pinopsida; order Cupressales; family Taxaceae; genus Taxus; species Taxus chinensis. Next base: position 215,001,060 of record CM034157.1, read on the forward strand.
GATTTGTTTTTAGAAGTTTTTTTGATGGGTTTGAGTCCCTTGAATACTTTGTGATGGGTTCAATTTCAAACATTGATGGCGAACCACGTTGAATTCCCTATCTCAGAATAAAAGCAATGATCATGTCATAATTCATGAATATATATGTATTTATGGCTTATTGTCACAATATTATCAAAAGAAAATGAGAAAGAAATGGTCAAATTTCAATGTTATATTCGTATGATCCATTATTTATTCCTCGAGTCAATTTATAGTTTTATTAATTTAAGGCATGAATTAACACAATGTAAATACAAACATTATCACCTACAGTTGAAATACATTTCCAAAAATTTTTAATGCCTAACATCTAAGTCATTGTTGTTTAGAAACCAATTTTTGAATGCCACAGGTATTATTCACCTACTCTCCTCTCCCTTACTTTTATTATCCTAGCACCCATACAATTTTTAATTCTTAACAACATGATAATTACAAAACATTTGGAAAGACTAAATTGGGAGGGCCCCCAATGCTCATGTTTTAAAATGGAGATGTTTCCTTACTTGAATTCACTTCACCGTAAAGACATCCTTTTTTGAGGATGATGTGCCTTCGAATAATCTAGTTTTGTGCAACAATTTAACGATGCGTTTTGAAGAGTTGTTTAGTAATTACCATAAACAAACGAAAAATTTTAGCGGTGAATCTTTGGGTAAATTATTTGAAAGAAAAGATTTTCTTAAAAATAATGTTTTGGATATTTTGGTCATTGTATAACTACCTCCAGCTTCATGAAAAATATCACAATTGTGTCCATTTCCCACTCACCTGACCAAATGAAATGTGTATCTCCATTAAAATTTTAATCATGGATCACCTCAACTCGCAGTTTCAGATTGTAGAAAATATGTTTTTCATCACCCCAGTTATATGGGCCCTCGGATCGCAATCATCACATCAGAGAAGTTAAAATTTTCAAATTAAATTGAATTCTTTGATGTTAATGTAAACCTATTTAAAATTTTTCTTAATTTAAGTAATTAAACGTTTATTTAAATCTTTTATAAATTTTTGAATTTGCAACTTCGACATTGGTCCAATTCGACAAAGAATTAACATAGAATATGGCTTATTTCTTTAAAAAAATTAGGATAACAAAGTTCATCAGGCTCCTACCATTAAAAGTTTTACAAAACAAAGGCAGGTACACCCTAACAGGTATTTGGTAATTCAACCAATAATAGATCTAGTTTTATCTTGATAACATGTTTTTGGATCATGCGATTTGTCACGCTTATTTTCTCTAATTTTGGTGAGTTGGGGCGATGATAATAAAAATTTGGGTGATGCTTTTTCAAATTATCTTTCCTTAATTTGTGGGCACTAACTATAATAAGGTGTGACATCACCATTTTTATTTTTTCATGTAATAATTTTAAATTTTATGCTTCTTACCAATACTTTATTTGTTTTCCCATGTTGTTGTTGACAACCACAATGGCATACATGTGAATTTCGTTACTCCACACATTTCATATGTTCCACGTGCCATTATCAATAAATGAGTTCCTTTGCCTCACATCACAACCTTCACCATGATATTAAAGGGTATTGTACAAATGAATATTTTTTTTTTTGACCTCAACCCTCAACGATTATTGTTTATAAATTTGCAATAAATAGATATGCTATAAATCTCCATTATTTTCATTATGCTTATTAAATTATTATGTTAAACCTTTCCCATGCTGATGTTAGTCCTCATTTATGCATACTTGAATCCTAGAGGAACATTCCTATGTCATAAATGGATCCCTAGGTTTCCTAAAAACGAGTTTTTCATTTAAATAACGGAAGTAATTCCAATTAATTATTTTCATCACGCCTTTTGAAACAAGTTAAAATGGAGTCCATATGGGAAGATTATTGTTTTTCACTAAATTTTGAGGGTTCAAGTGG